>CM061052.1:5956287-6178787 GCA_030762865.1 Paraleonurus japonicus | reverse complement strand
TCCTTATCGATATACCGTCCTAGTCCGATTTCTCAACCTAGTCTCGACTTCCTCGTCCTTATCTTATTTGTACTTAGCTTTATTTACAAATACGTACTTTCACTGCCTATACAAAATACTCAAATGGTCATCCTATTTTTTACTTTTAACACATCAAAACTAAATACAACTTTTCTTATCCTCACAATTTCCCCCTTTTTGATGATGTTAAAATACAGCTCAAGAAAAGAAAAATGTTAGTACATTTTGAAGATAAACATAATACAAGATATACAAACACCTAGTCGGATAATCGTAGCAATGGACTTTACAATCGGATGATCGTGAGCAAGACTTTAATCAAGATTTGAAATCGATAATCAGAATAAAAAATTTGAAAAAGTTTATAAAATTTCGTATGATTCAGTTGTTATAAATTCATAAGCCGCTTAATTAAACCAAGAAATAGTTAGTAAACCAAAGAAGACAAGTTAGTTAAACGACCAAGTTTTTGTGAAAATAAAAATATTTCATGATATTCACATGACTTGCACATTTTCCACATTTTTTATTTTTCATAACGTAAGATCAAGAGTAAAAGAGAGACTTAATCGTACTCACCCGCCTTCTTCTCGAATAGCCATCCATCGAAGACATGATTTTTCAAGCTCAATGTCTCCCGCCCTCGCCTAGATCTCGCCACCGTCTCAACTTGGATCAGCATCTGCTTCACCTTTTCTCTATCCAGATGGCCATCTTGCGTAAGTGGAGCAGACATGGTTGCATATGGCGATGCGACTATGTCTACATTGAACTCCGAGTCCCCGAGATCGATCAAGTACCGATAGAAGTTTGGATCTTTTACCTCCAGCCATTCGTGAAATGCAATGTTCTCGCCTCGTGCCCCAAGAGATTTTCTTGCATACATGGAACAGAAGATCCATTCCCTTCATAAGCTCTCCATTTGGCCTCGTTGGTCCATGGGAAGGATTTCCTTGGGCACAACCTCCGTTCTATGGAATGGGCGAAAGATTTCTTCTCCTTCTTTGTTTCTCGACTTCGAACCCACTTTCTTATCTTTCTATCATAAGTCTTCCCGGCTGCTTTTTCTTGCTCCCTCTTCCTCTTGGCTTCTCTCCTTTTATACTTCTCTTTTTCTTCCCTTTTCCTCTTTAAGATTCTTCCTTCTTCTTCTATCTCAGATCGGGTTTTCTGAACTTGGCTTGAAGCCTTAGCTTTCCCACCGCTTTAGATGAGGATGAGGAGATTTGATCGTAAGGACAGGAGCAGATCAGCGGTGGGTGGAAGTTCGGGTTCGAGATCGACTCGGTTGTAGTTCTTCTTTTAGTCTCCTCGGTGCTCTCTGAGACTTCTCTTCTTCAGCCTTCTTCTTCTTCTCTTCTTCTACCTTCAACAGCCTCCTCGATGTGCCTCGTCTATTCTCGTGTTCTGCCATAAGCTAATCATCTTGTAACTCAACCCTTTTCTTGAGCTCACTATCTTCCCCTTTTTTGGCATCAAGAAACGGGTGTTGCAGATAGTGGCTACTTGATTTATCTCGCCTCTATGAGTTCTTCTCTTACAAATCCTCGCTTTCTCGATCAAGCCGTTTCAAGGCGCTTCTTATGGGCTGTCTCGGTTAAATGTGAACTCATCTTCCATGAACTGCTTGTGGTAGCTGCTTGTCTGCCTTTCTCCATGGCCACCGCATCGATAGAATTTGAAGAAATGAAGTTTCCTTTGCTCTCCAAGACTCTCTCACCTGGTCTTCAACACTGCCACCGATTTGGCAAAATGCATCTTTGACATACTTTGTTTGACCTGCATCTTGAGAGTTCATTTCTTCAGCCACCTTCGCTTCAATTTGACCATATTCTCTTCATGTCCGATTCCGAGAAGTATAGATCAATCTTGGTCTTCTCATGAACTGCGGCTTCTATATTCTCCTTTATTGAAGAGGTTACGATACTTGGAACCGCCTCTGAATGCATTCAGCACAAGCATTCTCGATTTTCAACTTCAGCCTTCGGCGCTTCCACGTCGGATACAGACGCAGACGTGGTTGACAAGATCTGCTCTTGAGAGGGAGGAAATAGAGTTAGATCTATTTCCTCAATGTCACCTTCAGCTCGTACAAGCCGGAGGGGAATCACCAAATGTGTTGATGTAGTTGGCACATCCGATTCCACCTCAATCAAGCTTTCTTGCTCCACAACTCCGCTCCGTCTATGCCTCCTCGGTTGTATCCATCTCACTGGCTCATCGGCGGCTCCACCGCTTATTTCTTCCTCCACCCTTTCTTCCTCAATCTCCTTCCCTTCCCCTTCTCAAATGCTTTCTCTACTTCTTCTAGTGGTCTCATCTCCAAGGTATACCATTTGCAAGATATAATCAACAAAGGTGTTTTCATTAGGATATCCTGGAATGATTTAAGCTTTGCCTTCTTGAGGACTTCTTTCTCCCGGATGGCTAAATTATTGCCCCCTCTCGCTATCGTAATAGTCGTCTCTTCAAACGAACCACCTAAGTTTTCTCAACAGATATACATCTATCAGCTCTTTCAAGAACTCGTGCTCGTCCTTGAGAGTGGATTCTTGTCTAAGGATGAATTTCTTTCCAAGAATCCGTAGTGAGGTTTCAGCTTGGACCCATTGCCCCAGGATGGGTTGGGTAGATTTAGGAATAGGTCGGAGTTCGGATGAGGTTGAGGGTAGGAAAGAAAATGGATCGAATGAAGGTTGGGTTTGTATTGGACTTTTGGGAGTGGATCGCTTTTAGAGGCTCGAGGCGGCGGTCTCATCTCGCCCCTTCATTGCTGTGTTGGGATGTGGAGGGTTTAGGTATTCCATCCTCGATGAGGACGAAGATGATGATGGTGATCTCGGCATCCTCTCCTTCTTCGAGATAGTTCCTCGTACAAGACCTCCACCGTCTCCGTCTGCCTGCACCCTCTTGCCTCACCGCGACACTTCCCTTGGGAAGCTGTCTCCTCCTCTTCCTCCTCTCGCATCCACTCCACCTTCCTCCGTCTCGGCAGACGAGGATTCATCAACCAAGACCGTCTTGGCTTTCTTTTCCTTGGCCTTTGAAGCCTTTTTCTTGGGAGCTGGTGGTGGAGCTGGAGCATCTCCATCTCCTTCAATCGGTTGGTCCATAGGGCTTTTTGTCTTTAATTAGAAGCCCTTCTGTCTCGGTGTATTTCTTTACACCTACCTTCCATCGAGGTTATCTCGACCCCACCTTGTGTTCAAGTATGATGGTAATCCTTGCCATCATACTTGCATGTTTGGTCGAGACCATCTCATCGATTCATCCGTGATTGGGGTCTTGGTAAACTTCTTCCTCTCCTCCATTATCCTTGAGTAAACCAGTCTTGCCCGGTTTATCTCGGCCCCGTCTAAGATAGCCCTCAGACAAAGATATCCTTGGCTTGGTTAGCCCATCGTGGCTCTGTTGCTCCCCAAGATACACTTAGTTAGAATCAACATCAAAAGCCTGTAATTCCTCTTCAACATCGGCCTTTTTAGATTCGCCGTTGTATTTTGATATGTTCTCCTGGCCATCATTCGGAAATTTTCCAAATATTCCGATGATTTGTATGTAAACGGATTCTCGCCGGTGGTGCTCGGACCAAAAATCGCTCCGATTTCGTAAATCGATAAAACCACCCTTCTCTTCTTCTCTTTCGTTCTAATTTGAGATTCCAAACTGTATCTGTTGCTTTTGCCTGGTTAGGAATTCGGCACAAAGACCATCCAGAGTCGATTTCTCGATGGTTTCATCGTGCAAGATCTCTTTAATCCTCGTGATTCAAGCATTCAAAATTTCTCTTATTTCAGTGGTCACGAAACATCCTATTCTACGTACATTTCGACTTGGTTCAATCACGAATGGAAGTAAGATCATACTCGAACTTGATTTTGGTTTTCTTAGTATCCGCCATTGATGAATGTAGAAGGTTTAGGAGGGAAAAGAAAAGTTTGAGAAAAATATGAAGGGTTTTATGTGTGCGTAAATGGAATTATGCACACGAAGTTCCTATTTATATGGAAAATATAATAATAAACAATTATAAAACTAATAATTGCCTGTAATGTGTAAATGTAGGCTTTCGAATCGCCATTAATGTAATTATGACATTTATTTTGAAAAGTGCAAAGAATATTATTTAATATGTTGCGCGTGAGATTGAGACGGTTCATATTTCTAAACCGCCTCCATTTCTCGGCGCGTGAAGCATACTCACTTATTTCAAAAGTAAATTTGATAATATTTCAGTCCGTAGTAACTTCTCTCTGACAGAGTTACTTATTTAAGAAAATACTTTTCGATTAATTGGAGAGATAAAATAAAATATTATGGATTTTAGAAAACAAATTTGAACCCTTATCCTTTTATTTTGTAAAGCAAAATATTTTTACCAAACCGAGTAACTTCATTTTTGAATAAATGTTAAAGAGAATTATGATATTAAATCCATATATTAATTATATGAACCCAATATTCATAATTAAGAGTATTTAAGAAAAACTTCATGGACCTTCACCTCATGCGAATTGATAGCATCACCATGCATTTATCCGATCACATAGATAAATGGACCTTGTCTTGTATTTAGAGATGTGTACTAAACTTTGTTTTTGCTGAAATCACGAGACACTTGGACAAATCGTTAGTATCAAGAGTAAGTCGGATAAGGTGCAATAGTCATCTGATCTTGTAGAAGTCGGTTGACTATTGTGTCCTTATCGATTTACCTATGTCGAGATAAGTAACTATCAAGTCGGATATGGTCAATATGACTAATCCTTGATTCTTGATCTCAAGATAGGAGATCAATGATATTAGCTACCTGATTGTCCTTTGACTCATATCTAGTCTCTGATAATTCTTTCTAGACATAATAAACCAATTGAGAGAGACTAAGAATAAAAACAAGGAATAAGATTATAGATTAACTAAAGAAACATCTAATAATCCTAATTCTACAGATAGTTCTTTAAACCTTGTCTCTGCAAGTGGCTTTGTCAAGATGTCTCGCTCTTTGAAAATCGGTAAGAATCTTCTCTAGTCGATATCTCATTTTTCAACATGGTCTCGGATGAAGTGGTGTCTTATATCTACATGCTTGCATCTTGTATGTAGGATCGGATTCTGGTAATAGCTATGGCACTATTACTATCACAAAAGATAGGTACTTCTTTGGTGATAATGTTATAGTCCCTTAGGCTGACTTATCGGTCGGTGTGAACAACGACTTCCACCGCCATATACTCGGCTTCGGTTGTGGAAGTAGCTACCGAGGTTTGTTTCTTAGACAACCATGAAATCAGCTTACTACCAAGAAATTGACAAGTACCAGATGTAGATTTTCTATCTATCTTACACCCACCAAAATCAATCGAGTATCCAGACAAACTCAAAGTTATCATCACCGGATACAATAATCCATCATTTATAGATCCTTTCGTATACTTGAGAATTTTCATTGCTTTGCTTCAAGATGACTTTTCTTAGGATTAGCTTGAAATCGAGCACATACTCCAACTACAAAAGAAATATCGAGTCTACTAGCGCTTAAATATAATAAAGAACCGATTAGACCACAATATTCGGTTTGATATGTGTCTTCTCCCTTTTCATCTGGATCCATTGAAAAATTTGTCATCATAGGTATCTTAGCTTCTCGGCTGGTACCTATTCCAAATTTGTCAATAAGATCTTTTGTATATTTGGCTTGATTGATGAATATTCCCTTCTTTGTCTGTTTGACTTGAAGTCCAAGAAAATAAGTCATCTCACCCATCATGGACATTTCAAATCGCTTTATATAAGAGAACTAAATTCTTCACACAAAGATATGTTAGTTGATCCAAATATTATATCATCAACATAAATTTGAACTAACAAAAGATCACAACCAAACTCTTTTCTAAAAAGAGTTCTATCAATTCTACCTTTAACAAAACCATTTTGAATTAAATAATCGAGACAAGGTGTCATACCAAGCTCTTGGTGCTTGTTTAAGTCCATATAGAGCTTTTCTTAGTTTATAAACCTTGTCTCCTTTGACAAAACCGGGAGGTTGCTCTATATAAACTTCCTCGGCTAGGATTCCATTAAGAAATGCCGACTTAACATCAATTTGAAAAACTATGAATCTTTTAAAAGCGGCATAGGCTAAAAACAATCTTATGGCTTCTAGGCAGCTACGGGTGCAAAAGTTTCATCATAATCAATACCCTCGATTGTGAATAACCTTGAGCAACTAGTATGGCCTTGTTTCTAACCACAATATTGTTTTCATCCCTTTTGTTTTTAAAGACCCATTTAGTTCCAATGACTTTTTGATGATGAGGTCTTTCAACAAGCTCCCACACATCTTGTCTTTGAAACGATTTAGTTCTTCTTGCATGACATTAATCCGGTTGGAATCGATTAGAGCTTCGTAATTGATTTAAGTTCAAGTAATGACACATAGCAACTGAACATACAATCTTGATTTAGTTGGGTCCTCGTCTGGACACGAATCTAAATCTCCAATTATCTCGCTCACCGGGTGATATGACATTACTTTCTTACCTTTATCGCTTTACGGTGGATGGTGTCTTGTCAACGATTTATTTCGTATGATTCTATGTTACCTTCGATCCCCGATCATCGATGTGCTAGTTGTCTAATTAGTTGGCAAATCACCGGTGAGGAAAATCTTTCGTGTTCTTTTCCTTTGTCCAATTTTTCCTCTTCATCCTGAATCGATTCTTGATTGTAGAATTTTATGGTTGATTCTTTGATAGTCATCTATTCCAGATTATCGATATCTTTGTGATGTTCCCTGTCTTATCAAGCTCAAAAGAGGATTCATCAAATACCACATGAGGTGTTTCTTCTACACACAAGGTTGTCTTATTAAAAACTCTATATGCCTTTGATACGAGATGAGTATCCTAAGAATATCCCATCTCGCTATCTTGGCATCAAAGGTTTTTAATCGAGATTTTCCATTGTTATGTATGAAACATTTACAACCAAATATATGAAAGTATGAAATTTTGGGAGGTAGTCCCTTCCAAATTTCGTAGGGATTTACACTTATCCTTAACAATCAAGCTTCTATTTTGAACATAACATGTCAGACAACAGCCTTCCGCCCAAAACTCGTGAGGAGTGTTATGCTCGAGATAACATTGATCTAGCCGCCTCTTTCAAGGTTCTGTTTCTCCTTTCAACCACTCCATTTCTTTGTGGAGTCCTTGCTGCAGATGTTTCCCGAGCTATGCCATTCTCAATGCAAGTAGTTAGTGATAAATTTATTAAGGAATTCAAGACCTTTATCACTTCTAATTTTCACAATAATTAATCCCTTTTCATTTTGAATCTTTTGAGGAATTCTGAATCTTAATCATAGTCTCATTCTTTTTATACAAGAAAATGACCCAAGTGAATCTTGAAAAATCATCAACAATTACCAAGGTATATTTTCTTCCACTAAAGCCGAGAGGAGTTCTTTGGACCAAAGATCCATGTGAAGAAGTTCCGAATTCTTCCTGAAGAAGGACTACTTATTGTTTTAAAAGAAGCTTTGGTTTGTTTTCCTTTTAGACAAGCATCACACACATGGTTCTTTGAAAATATTTTATCGTGGAGTCCTTTAACTAAAGATTTTCTTGCTATTTTGTTAAGAGTTTTGAAGTTTAAGTGACCAAGTCGTTTGTGACACAAACCAACTTAAGTCATCCGAACTCTTAGCAACAAGACAAGTATCTTTAAGACAACTTTTGAAATTGGCAACATAAATGTTACCTTGTCTCGACTCAGCTAATAGAATATTTTCATTAATACCATCTAGAACATAACATGCATTATGAGTAAATTTGACACAAAACCCTTTATCACAAAATTGTGAAGCAGATAGTAGGTTGTGCTTCAATCCTTCCACGTAGTAAACTTCATGAACTTGAACATCTCCAATCATTAATGTTCCTACACCTTTAGTAAGCCATAATTGTTATCTCCAAACATCACTCTTGGTCCATCAATGGTTTGATAGTTAGAGAGAAGTCGTCTTTCATAGGTCATGTGCTTGGAACATCCACTGTCAATGTACCGGATGACCTCAAGAATGTCTCCTCTATCAACTATCTTCTTATCTTCCTGCAATCACAAATTTATTGCTTAGGTACCCTTTGTACTTTGGGTCCTTTCATGTTAAGTTGATTTTTAGGAATCCAGACAAAGATATCAATGTTCCTCAAAACCATAGATTGCGGTTTACACCCATATCTATCCACTAAGATAAGACTTTCAAGATCAATCTTATTTAACTGATCTTTGGAAATGATCTTGAATCTTGGTAAGAATGGATATGTTTTGCTTCTTCCATCAAAGCCATTATACCTAGGATAAGTCTTTGATTTAGTCTTGGGTTTAACCTTTGAAATTTCTTTCCTCGTCTGCTTCTTATTTTTAATTATCGGATGAGGTAATTGATTCCTTAGGTTTCCAGGACTAAATCTAGTTTCTATCTTTGGTTTAGTTGCTTTGACAAAGACTCTAGGTTTTATTGGATCATTTTTCTTACTCCTATCAAAACCTAATCTAGTTTTATCACTAGACTTTTGTGAAGAATTGAAAATTTTATCTATTGTGGTTTGGGAGTTATTTAGAAGTCCTAACTTGAGATTTAATTCTCTGTTCGTCTTCTTGTAACTCTCATTCTCGGAATAGATATTTGAAAATTTTATTTTCAAAGAACTCAATTCTTGTTCTAACTTATCTGTCTTATCGACAAGGTACTAGTGATCATCTCGGTCGACATTCCCCCTTGAATGTATAGTCCGGTTTCTCACTTTCCTTAGTTTGATTGACCTTAGTTAGATCAAGAATTTGATTCTTTAAATTAAAATTTTCAGCCTCTATCTGTTTATAAGCGAGATAGAGATGTTTCCAAGTCTATCAAAAGTTTATCAACAAGTCTCTGGGATCAGTTTCGATAAGGTATCACAATCATTATCCGAGGATGAATAGAAATGTACCTCTTTTGCCATCGACAGATGTCGTCATCCGATTCAAAATCGGATGAGGATGAAGATGAAGATGTCTCATGAACTTCTTCCTTCTCGGCTAGAAGAGCTCTGGATCAAGATATATTCTATCTCTTTTCTTCCTCTTTTCTTCTCTCTCTCCGGGAGTGAGTTGAGGACAATCATAAGCTGTAGTGACCGGGCTTGTTGCATGTATATCAAATATCTCCTCTATCCGTGCCTTAGGACTATTATCTCCTCGTCGATAGGTGACTTATGATTCCTTGTCGATCCTTTGTCTTATCATTTTCGAACTATTTTCTTCTCTATCGATCTATAGTTCCTTCGTCACGATCTGTCTCTTTTGTTTCTTTTATACTTCATTCTCACTTTCATATCTTTTTAACAAAAGAGCCATTTCTTCTTTTACTGACAAATCGTATGCCTTAGAGATCTTTTCGCATTCATCTTGATGAACAAAAGCTACGCCTTTTCCAGATGTTGAAGATTCTCGCTTCATCTTCTTCATCTTCAATTTGGATGTCATATTCTAACGCCTTCGTATGAGAAAACAAAGTGTGATGTGAAATTGAGGATGATTTTGAGTAGCTTTCAAAATATTAGCTTTTTCTCTCCATCTTTTGCTTAATGACCTCAAGACTTTATTATTGATTTCTTTCTCTGTATATATTTTTCCCAAATCACCAGCCTTGTTCAATAGATTTGTCACCTAACATCCAGTTGATCAATAGACTCTCCTTTTTTCATCTTGAAAGTGTCAAAAACATGAAGAACAGATCGTAATTTGTTTTCTTTAACCTCGTTCTCGTATCCTTCACAGATTCCAAAGAGAGTCTCCCATATTTCCATGGCGTCTTGCATCTTTTAACCTTTTCTATCCAATCCTTACTCAATGTTTCAATAATTTCAGTTCTTGCAACTTGATCCAAATTATGAATCTTCCTTTCATCACCGGTATGTTCTCGAGCTTTTCTTTTCCCGCCTCACTCTTGTTTCAATTTGCCGCAGCACCATCACTTGTGCCACCATGATAAAATTTGATAGGTCCTTCCTCAAGAACCTCCTCCATTCTCGTCATGAATTGCTTTGAGATGGTTCTCCATTCTAAACTTCCAGTAGTCATATTCTTCTATTGAAAAATCGGGCACTCTGGATTTCTTGCTTCTTAACAAGACATGGTGAAACAGAAAAACCACAATACTTACAAGATCTTGTTAGTAGAACCGTTAGTGAAACAAGGATAATACGTATAATCAAGAACAAATTTCAGGATCTTGGTTATGACCTAAAAATCAATATCGTAACATCTTAACATCGCTCACGATACCACTTGTTGGTCCCGTGGTTGAGTTGATTAAAACTTTGAATTAACCTTCTAGAACAAAATCTAGAAGGGGGTTGAATAGATTTTGTAGATTTTTCAAATCTCTCAAAATATATTCAATGTACCAGATGTACACAAATGAAAATGATTATTAACCTCAACTTCAACAAGATCAAAAGCAATCGATAATTTTAGTTTTAACAAAAATCCTGAAATTAATCTCTGATTGATAAGATGAGAATTGAAAAGAAACAAATAAGTAAATCAAAGCAATAAAGAACACACACTACAAGAAAAACGCCGAAAGACATCGGCTTTTAACCGTTGTCTTTCCGAGAAAAAAGACGTTGTAGTAGCCAACGTTGTAAAAGTGGTTGAAGACAACGGTTTTAAACCGTTGTCTTTCCAATTCTTTTACAACGTTACGAGACGTTGTCTTTACTTCAAAACCGTTGTAGTAGGCAACAAAATTATCTAATTCGCTGATAGACAACGGTTTTTAACCGTTGTCTTTCCATATAATATACAACGCTTTTATAACCGTTGTCTTTACCAAAAAAACCGTTGTGTATTCCAACATAACACCGATAGACAATGGTTGAGAACCGTTGTCTTTATAAAGAATATACAACGGTTTATAACCATTGTCTTTACCCAAAACCGTTGTTTATTCCAACAAAATGTTGAAAGACAACGGTTAAAAACGGTTGTCTTTACACCGAATATACAACGATTTATAACCGTTGTATTTTACCCTAAAACCGTTGTTTATCCCTAACAAATGTTGATAGACAACGGTTGAGAACCGTTGTTGTCATAATTGTATTACAACGCTTTGGAACCGTTGTCTTTCCATACATAAAATCGTTGTTTATCACATGTATATACAACGGTTTAGAACCGTTGTTGTTTCTATTTTATTACAATATTTTTTACCCATTGTCTTTTTATTAAATAAGCGTTGCATTAACTTCATTATAGACAACAATTTTGGAACGTTGTCTTTTTAAATTTTTTATTTATTTCCTAATAAAACTTATTATTAATAATATCAATAGCAAAATAAATAATTCAAAATAAATCCATAAACATTCAACTAGCAATTCGTCAACAAAATGAAGTTTACAAAAATATTCTTCCCATTAAACTACAACCAACAATAATTTCATAAAGTTCTAATACCACCAACAAATCATTTACAATAATTTTTTGAATATCATTGACAAAAGGTTTGTCTACTATTTACCAACATCTATGCAAAAATAGACAAGCTAGTCGATTCTTCCACCAACATTTGTGCATCATCTCTCTCAACACTATATTACAAAGAAAAAGCATAAGTAACAAATAAAATCACACATGTATAGTCCAACAATGGAAAAATAATTAGAAAAATAAGTAAACAAACCTCGATCTATTCATACATATGTTCCAGAATGCATTCAGCCCATCCAAATTCTCATTTGATTGATTTCGCCTATGGAGTAAGTGTTTTTCTTAAACTATGAAATATAAATGAATTATGAATCAATATAAATAAAAAATGATTGTAAAGAAGTTATTATCACTACGATCAATTATGCAATATGAAAAAAATATTACCAATGATCGCAACGGTTATTGTCACTTGTCCATTAAATTCCAAAAAAATTTCATGTAGCAAAGAACAAACAATCCGCATTGGTAACCATCGGGTTGCTTAGGGACTCGGATATGGAAAACACAAAATGAACCAGATATTATCATTCATTAGAATATGTACTTACTACTTTATTTTATGTACCTTAAGTATTCTCCAGGATGGTGGGTTTCTTGCAGGCCTTTTCCATCCCCACATCACCAATCTTATAGCCCTTCACATATTTAAAAAAATAGTTAGGAAAAATTAAAAATTCATATTATAATATATGGAAAACATAGAAATGAACTTACAAATCAACTACTTTCTTCCAAACTTCATCTTTGTTGCGATTATAAAGAGGATCTAGTAAACAAACCTCTAACTTATGTGGATCAATCACAGTCAAAATCCAATGATCTCTCGATATAAATACAAGTCAATATAGAACATTTATCATAGTATACAATCCAATATTGAAAATTTTATTAACATTAAAATAACTACATTCAATAACTTCTAAGAAATATCTTTGATTGCATATAAAAAAATTGATTAGTTTATCCACAACAATTTCAATCATGAGAATCTAGTGAAGTGTTTATATCAATATTGTTAAGCCATACAGTTTGATTACAAACCTGGTTTTCCTGAAAGGCCGATTTCTTTCAAATCATCAAGCTGTAGTGCAAAACATTACAATTTAAATAAGACCAAAGTTAGATTAACGTTGAAAACAGATGGGTTCAAAATATTATTGTTGCATAGTTTATTCTTACATTCTTGAATGGTTCAGGGATTCTTCACGCATTTCAAGAATCCATGTAGCTCATTTCTCCCCAATACCCTGGATTAAGAATTACTTTATGAGGCATCAATCTAGTAATTGATATAGTAGTTAAATACATAAAACCTTTGAAATACCTTTAGACTTTTTAACTGTTCCCTGAACACAAGAACAAGAAAAACTATATTTTACTTTGGAGCACATATCAAAGAAACAATACAAAAATGTGTAGGCTGCAAATTCAGCATTTATTATTCTACCAAACCACCTATATATTTTTCAAAAATTTAAAATTTGTTCCCAATTCAGATTGTTGATTGCTTCTACTTGACGATGAACTGTTTAATCTCATGCATATAGAGGACACTAAAACTATTATGTTTTACTACAAGAATGGGTATTCTTTGAAACTGAAGAAAATAGGTGCAAGTTTTTGTCCATAAAAAAGAAACAAATCTATAAACTATATTTCTTGAACTATTGACTTTTTATTTGCTGTTTTCTGAGGGGATGCTAAGAACTCATGATGGACATATATAATAGAGGACATGGTGATGATTACTAAAAATAAATTTTGCATTTCCACTTACTTGTTGGCAGAATTCAAAAAGAAGAGGTGTTCTTGAACAAGAGAATCCTGACATCAGAAATAAATATTTAATCAGATTCAAATGATACCATATATGAATCATGTGAAATATGAACTGTATTGCATACTTTCATGTTAGAACTGCGATTGCTGAAAGTACACCCTTGAGGAGTTTGATAACTCGCAATTTTGAGTTCTGTAGCTGGAGTTTTTGGTTCCACAATGTCATTATAGTTTTCTTGGCTGTTTGATGGTACAATCACGTCTTCTGGTATTTTTGGAGTTGATTCACATAATGTCTTTAAGTTGTTACACAGTTCTCTAATTTTTACACTAAGTAGTGGGGATCCATTGTCTTTCAAATATAAAAGGTCGTTCTCCTCACATGTGCTAGCTGAATTATGACAGAGAAACAATAAAATGCTTAGTGAGTTTTCAAATATCAAAATACATCTGAACTATTGCACCCAAATTTACACCAAGAGTACCTCTAGGGCTACGGGTCCCATTATGAGGAGAAACGTCTTGAGATCCCAAATTAACATTTTATCAGAATGCATGTAAAAGCATGCTCTTTAAATCAAAAACTACTTTAAAATCAAAAAGTACAAAAGCAAACTATACTGGAATAAATATTTGACTATACCGTTTTCGTTATAGTACTTTGCTCCAAACCTAAAGTGTTCTCTAAAGTGCCCTTTGATCCAGGTTCTTCGATTTTTACATCTGGGATTTGTTCCATTTCAACAGATGAACATTCTGCAATTGATGCAACTTCTAGAGCCTACAATATACAATGAAAATAATTGTCTATATGTATTAATCAGACATTAAAGTGTGTATATATTTTGTATAAATAATTCACATAATATATAAGAAGGAGCTAGCATCATTTGTGAATAAAAGTGTGTATATGCACTAAAAATAATATTTTGTAAATAATATTTTGTATAAATAATTCACATAATATATAAGAAGGAGCTAGCATCATTTGTGAATAAAAGATTATAGCCGGTTCAAGTAATTTGTGACTTATTTTTTATTTTTAGCTACTTTTAGTACCTCATGTCAATGCTTATGTCAGTGATATTAGTGTCTTGTGTCACTGTCACATAATACTTTTAAAAATTATTTCTAAAGTGGCTAAAAATAATATATAAGTTACAA
Source organism: Paraleonurus japonicus (assembly GCA_030762865.1). NCBI lineage: Eukaryota > Viridiplantae > Streptophyta > Magnoliopsida > Lamiales > Lamiaceae > Paraleonurus > Paraleonurus japonicus. Next base: position 6,164,279 of record CM061052.1, on the reverse strand, counting down.
ATTATTAAAAACAGAAATGTGACAATGTGTTTTACTGTGGAACAGAGGTAAAAACAGGATTAGTAGCTGAAACATGTAACACAAATTGGAATTCACAAACAAGAAATACTTAGATCCATCAAGAGTGCCCATAAGAACATTACAAATATATCATACTAATTATGAAAACTACATGTTTTAAACATGAAATGACAATCTTCTACCAGAAGGATTCCAAAGACTCCACTTCGAATTCGACTGAAGAAATAATACAAAATCATGCTTCCAGATATCCCACTTCATCAACTTCCAAAAGAGTGTCTCCTTTTGATGAAGCTAAAGATGATGATTACAGCTTTGTGAAATAGCTTAACCAAATAAGCAAACTCAGATACTGAAACTATATAATTTCTTTACATAAAATGCAGATTGTTATTGAATATCAATGAAATTATTTTTTGATAAGAAGCAGAAAAAAGTATTATTAAATGATAGGAGTGATAAAGAGATATTTACAAGTTGGACAAGAAATCCACTCATAACCTTCTAAGAACTGAATGAAAAACACCAAAGAGCTACGCCCCAATCCCTGACAAAATCTTAAATGTGTTGATGTCCTAACACTAAAAAAACAGAGTCCTTAGTACTTCTAAGATGAAATTATTTATTATTAAGCAGCCATTTTTGCAGTGCATGCTTAGGTTAAACCCAGACATGACACATTAAATACTTAAAGCACACACTTGATGAACTCAAGCAGCATGCAATAAAATCAGGAATCGCAAATTCCAATTTGGACATCGTTGGTAACGAAACTTTTCAAAGTTGTGGAGCAGAAAATTGAAAACTCATTTTAATCTTTTCATTCCAAGGCAGTTAAACTATACGAGTGTTAACAAAACAAAATAATGAATAAATAAGAACAAATCCCATGATCAGAATTCGCATCAAACTAAAAAAGTTTTCCTGGGATACATCCCAAAAAAAAAAATTCGCATCAAACTTAATATCACGATCAGAATAATCCCAATGAGAGATACATCATGACATCAATCAAAATTCATAAGAACAACTATAACTCTGATCACAAAAAAATCATCAATTGAGTCTGAAAATAAAAATGACGCACTACTATTCGTACCTCGGTTGCGGAGCAGACTGATTCCACTAATAAGAACAAAGCATTAAATGCAATCCAATAAATTTTTTAAAAAAGGCAAAATCTCACACATCACCGGCAAATTCAATAACTCACAATAACCATTCCCAGGTCACAGGAATTGGAACATACGAAAACACAAAAGGTACCGCAAAATTTATTCACTATCAATCATAAGCATAAACAGAGAATCTAAGCATTTAACACTGACCTCATGGAGAAAACCTTTGTGTTCGGGTTTATTAAGATCAGAACGCAAAGCTTCGAAAATTTCCTTCTCGTGGTGGCTAGGCACGAAGAAGGAGGCGGCGGCGCTAGGGCACGAAGGAGGACGGTGGCGGCGCTAGGGTACGAACGGGGCGATGACGGCGTTAGGGCAACGATTCATGGTGAATTTCTTCAGCGAGATGATCGACGGCGGATTGATGGCGATGGAGAAGGTTGATGACTGCGTTCGCGCGATATTTCCTTTTGAATTTTTGAATTGATTTTTCGATGGAGAAGGGGATATAATTATTGTAGGTATTTTATATTTTGTTGTTATTTTAAAATTGTTATTTGAATTCTTTTAAGTATTATTAAAATATAGTGATATAATTTTTTTCTAAGTATAATAAAAGTGGTAATTTAATTTAATAGATGTGTTCATTCAAATTGTTATTAATTTTTTTAAGTATATTAAAAGAGTTTATTAAATTTAATAAAGGTGTTATTGAAATAGTTTAAAGTGCTATTTATTTTTAAAGTATATTAAAATTGTTAATTTTAGTTAATAAAGGTATTATTAAGTGTATTAAAAGTGTTGATTAGATTTAATAAAGGTATTATTGAAATAGTTCAAAGTGTTATTTAATTTTTTATGTATTAAAAATGTTCATTTAATTTAATAAATGTATTATTCAAGTATTTAAAATTGTTATATGATTTTTTAAGTACATTCAAATGTTGAATATATAAAGGTATTATTCAAATAGTTAAAAGTGATATTTGATTTTTTTAATAAAAGTGTTTATTTAATTTGATAAAAGTGTTATTCAAATAGATCAATTTTATTTTTAAATTTGATTAAAAAAATTATTTTCTAAATTTATTAAAAGTACTAATTTAATTTAATAAAAGTGTTATTCAAATAGTAAAAAGAATTCTAAGTGCATTAAAAGTACTAACTTAATTCATTAAATTAAAAGTGTTATTTAAAAGAGTTAAAAGTGTTAATTAAAATATTTATATGTAAAAGTGTTAATTCAAATACATAAAAGTGTTAATTCAAATACATAAAAGTGTTATTTAATTGAATTGAAATGTGAGAATGATTAGACAACGGTTATGAGGCGTTGTATTTTCTCAATTTTAGCAACACAAAACTACAACGGTTTGGAAGCGTTGTCTATCAGTGCATAACCAATTTCAATTGAGAACGCGTTTATACAACGGTCATGAGGCATTGTATTTTCTATATTTTGGCAACACAAAACTACAACGGTTTGGAAGCGTTGTCTATCAGCGCCTAAATGTGAATCTACAACGGTTTAAGATAACCGTTGTCTTTCGGCGCCTTTCACCGATTTCGCAACGCCTTACTACAACGGTTAGCTAAAACCGTTGTCTATCAGCCGCAAGCCTGCCCGATAGACAACGGTTCGACTTTAAAAAGCGGTTTCTTTACTTTAGACAACGGTTTTTTTAAAAACGGTTGTCTATCGACGTTGTAAAATCCCATTTTTCTTGTAGTGACAGAATTTATAGTGGTTCGGATTATAACAATCCTACATCCACTCTCCTTCTTCAACCTTGAAGAAGGGTCTTCACTTACTTGACTTTCTTCCTTCTTGCTTTCTTACTTACAATCGTGAATCTTCACCTTACAACGATTTCTTCCTAATCAATGGCTTGAAGATGTTGTGTGAAAAGTGTTCTACAAACACTAAACCGGAAAACGTATAGAACGTTTGTGAATATTTGTGGCTCGTGAATACAAAATGTGTATAATGGTGAATGCAAAGTATTAAGTATATGTCTAAACTAATTTCTATCCCTATTTATAGAGATCTTCATTTGGTAGTTGTAACCTCCTTGAATTCTGTTTTGGTCGAGTTATAATAGTATAACTGAATCTTGTAACTTCCTCTTGGTTAGTTGAAACCTGCTTCTTGAAACTTGTGTAAAATTTCTCTAACACTTCATCGCTACTTGCTTCACCCTGTCTTCGTCTTCATTCCTTATCTGGGTGTTTGTTTATCGTATTGAGTCTTAACCGTCTTCTAAGTGTTGTCTTTATATGATATCTGGTCCTCATCTCATTATCTCGGTTCCCATCGATTTCTCGTCCTTGTCTGTCTTCTCGTCCTTATCTCGATATACCGTCCTAGTCTAATTTCTCAACCTAGTCGACTTCCCGTCCTTATCTTATCACTAAAAAAACAGGATTTAAAGAGGGGGTTAAAGAGGGTTTTAACGAGGGCTAGGGGGTTAGCGAGGGCATTAACGAGGGAAAAAGCCCTCGCTAAAATGCTCCTCGTTAACATATCCCTCGTCTCGGCCCTCGCTAGTTGCCGAGGGGCTAAAGCCCTCGTTAATCTTGGCGAGGGACTTAGCGAGGGACTTGGCCCTCGGTAATTAGCGAGGGCTTTGCCCCTCGTCTCGCCCTCGTTAACCCTCAATCTAATAAAAATGCGGCCGGGAATCGAACCCGCGACCACGGCCGCAGACTCCAACTCACCCCAGCCACAATAATCCTCAATTTTCATCACAGGTGGGTTTCGAACCCGCGACCTCCGAGCAAGGAGGCATAAGGGTCGGACGCTTTACCGTTTGGGCAAAGCTAGTCATTCGTTATATTATTCCTTTGAAATATATTTATATCATATAATTATTATTATCACATATATATTCAATTAAATTGTTAATTATATATTTACTATATATTATTATGTTTATAATTTTTAATATTATCACATATATATTCAATTAAATTGTTAATTATATATTTACTATATATTATTATGTTTATAATTTTTAATATTATCACATATATATTCAATTATATTATATATTATCATGTTTATAATTGTTATTATTATCACATATATATTCAATTAAATTGTCAACTATATATTATCATGTTTATAATTGTTATTATTATCACATATATATTCAATTAAATTGTTAACTATATATTTACTATATATTATTATTTTATAATTTTTATTATTATCACATATATATTCAATTATATTATATATTATCATGTTTATAATTGTTATTATTATCACATATATATTCAATTATATTATATATTATCATGTTTAAAATTGTTATTATTATCACATATATATTCAATTATATTATATATTATCATGTTTATAATTGTTATTATTATCACATATATATTCAATTAAATTGTCAACTATATTATCATGTGTATAAATATGTACTCTTAAACAATTAAAATTTATACTCTTAAACAATTAAAATTATTCATCATCTTAAACAATTAAAATTCATACTAATAGGCGACCCAAAATAATAAAAATCAACTAAAGTAATGCAATTTATTATACAAAATAAAATTTCTATTATATTATTATTATTATTATTATTATTATTATTATTATTATTATTATTATTATTATTATTATATTATTATTATTATTATTTATTTTTATTAGGATTTGTAAAGTAATGCAATTTAGTATACAAAATAAAATTTCTACATGAATTTTGATCAATGAGTACACTAGTTTTATCCCACATTGAGTGGGAAGGAAAAATGAACAAAGTTATTGAGGGTATAAAATAAAGAGTAGTTTTTCACTCTCACTCACTACAAACCTTGTCCCACATCGAATGAGAATGAAAATCGAACACAATTATTGAGATATAAAATGAGGAATAGTTTCTCACTCTCACCCACTACAAGTTTTATCCCACATCGAGTGGGGATGAATAATAAATATAGTTATTTGGTTATAAAATGAGTGGTAGTTTCCAATTCATTTGTGAACACCAAGTAATCTCACATATAAGTTTAATAATAAAAAATAAAAAAGTTTAATAATATTTGGGCCTTAGTGAGGGGCCCGGCCTCGTTAAGTTTATGGGCTAGCTAGGGGCCCGCCTCATTAAACACAATTTGGGCAAGGCGAGGGCCCGCCCTCGTTAACTAGCGAGGGGACCGCCTCGTTAAGTTTATGGGCTAGCGAGGGCCCGCCCTCGTTAAACACAATTTGGGCGAGGCGAGGGGGCCCGCCCTCGTTAACTAGCGAGGGGGCCCCGCCTCGTTAATTTTTTTCGGCTTGCCGAGGGCTTAGCCCTCGTTAATTAGCGAGGGGCTGTTTGCCCTCGTTTGTGTCCTCGTTAACTAACGAGGCCCATTTCCTCGCTAACGCCGTCGTTAAAACTTCCCTCGTCTCGCCCCACGCTAACTAACGAGGGCTTTAATCCACTCGCTAGAAGCCCTCTTTAAAATGTGTTTTTTTGTAGTGTATTTGTACTTAGCTTTATTTACAAATACGTACTTCACTGCCTATACAAATACTCACCGGTCATCCTATTTTACACTTTTTACACATCAAAACTAAATACAACTTTTCTTATCCTCACAACTTCTAATCTCCACTGACTTAATCGAACATCGACCTAGTCTCGATCACTTAGTATAAGCACTGATCTCACTGTTCTTCATAGTTTGTCTCGCTCATCTGGATTGATCTTTTAACTCATCAAAACTTTACTTGATCTAACAATTTCTCCCTTTTTGATGAAGTTAAAACCTACAAGAAAGAGACACACTCACGGTGAAGTTAGTTTAGAGTTAATCAAGATTTAACGAGATAGGTATATCGTAACACATTTTCACTTTAACATATTCATTCAACATAAAACACTTAATTTTTTTTTTTAATCTTTTAGACTTTTTCAAAGAAATAAAATTTTTAAGTCTTAGGACTTAGAAAAATTTTTAGACTTAGAAAAATTTTGAAAATTTTAAGTCCGAGATGATAAATTTCTCGAGATGATTTATACTTAGAAAAATTTTAAGTTTTCTTAACGCAAGAAAAAAACTTTAAGAAAATAAGACAAGTAAAACTCATCAGGACATATGTTTATTCACATTAAATTTACATGATATAAAAAGATTAGAAAAGTAAGAAGATAAAGAAAAGAAAATGATCCCGTGATCGACTCCCCATTGATAAGCTTCTCGGAATGGCCAACCGGTGAAGACCCTTTTCCTTAGCTTCTTAAGCTCTTCTTCATCCTTCAAACCCGACTCTACTTCGCTTTGGCAATGATGCCTTTAATCCAGCTTCATGTCAATAGAGCCATCGGGATTGGTTTTGGGTCTGCCTGTCTTATAGTGGGGCACATAGATCAAGATTGAAGAACTTGTCTGCTTGACGATCAGCCTATGGTAAAGATCTCGCATCCTCTTTCTCAATCCACTAATGCCACCGAGGTCCTCGTCTGAGAAGTGCAGAATCGGACCCCTTCAAGATGCACCAATGATACATCCATCTCGCGTCTAGATTCTTTTCCTTGTATTCTTTAAATAGTTTTCCAAATGACGACCTTAGGAGGATTGAGTGTCCTATGATATGGTCTCAAGTCGGCTTCATCTCGCCTTTCATTTCCCATTTCCCGACCTCTTTGCTCCACCTTATCTCTAACCATTTATTCTTCTTTTTCGCCGCTTCCTCTCCCTTTCTCCATACCATGCCTCGCTTCTTTCCTTATCCTCGCTGATCTGTTCCTCAGAAGATTTGTATAGTAAGGCTCCCTTTTCCTTTTTTCACTGTGGTGGGCTTGGGACTCAGAGACTTTGACCGGAGTTGGTTCTTCAATGAGCTTCCCTTTGCCTTTCTCTTTCACCTCACTGTTGATTTTTCGTACTCTTTTATTTTTGCAAGCAGCACTGGGCATACCTATCCTCCTCTTCCTTCTTCCTTCCGGCCTCGTCTTCCCTCGAGCTTCCTCCATATCTGACCCTCACCGTAGTGCAGCCAGTTCATCAAGATTTTATGCGAGCTTCTTCCTTGTGCCTCGGCTCATTTGTCTTGGCCTTAGTGCCGACTTCTTTCCTTGTCTCATTCACAATAGCCGTGAGGGTCTGCTCTCTTTCTCTCACCTTCGTTTCCCCTTTTTTACTTCATCGGCTAGGATAGTTAGCTTCGTCTCAAGATCTTTGCATTTTACTCAAGTCTGATTTATCCAAAGCCAACGAGTCTACTACAATTGCATTGTAGTCCGTGACTTGATTTTTCAGCCCTTGTACCTCCTCCTCCAAGGCTTTCACCTTCTCAAAGAAGAACAGAGTTAGTAATAGAAGTAATCTTTTGAATGAGATTTACCTCTACTTCCCTCATGTTGGAGATCATCGTTTGATGATCGCCTTCACCATCTTCCTCGTCTTCTTCTTCATCTTTTTCGCAAAATTTTATTTTATTTTCTTCTCCATTTGAGCTACGATGGAAGTGATGGCTGAAGTGGGGCTAAGGTCATTGTCCTCATCCTCGAAGAGGATTCGGATGAGGAGGAAGTGGGAATATGGGGTTCTAAATTTGGGGGAGAGGGACCGGTGAGCTCATCTGGATATCTTCAAAGAAAGAGTAGGAAGGAATTTCTATTTCGAGGTGGAGGTATGGTTTATGTTTGTGGAGAGGTGGAAGGTTGAGTTTCGGATAAGGGTATGGTAGATGAGGTTGGTTGTTCCGTTTGTGGGATGATGGTGGGAGTGGGACTCGGTTTCGAGGTTGGGTAGAAGAAGGGATGATTTGAGATGGACTTGTGGTGGTTTCAGGTTGGGTTTGGACTATGGGAGTTGGACTGGTAATTTGGGGCGACCGTGGCTATTGAAGAGGCTCGAGGTGCCAGCCGGCACACCTCTTTATTGCCGCTGTGGAGATTGTGTTAAAGAGAGAGATGAGTTGGTACCTTCCTCCCGAATAGGAGAGAGTGCAGCTTCCTGGCCGTGAAGCAGAACCTCCAACCGAGCAACCTCGCCTGCAATCTCTAGAAGCGGAACCTCTTCAAAGTAGTGTTGAGGCTTCTATCTCGACGTCATGAGCTCCCCGAAGATTCGGATGTTTGAGATGTCCTGCAGGGCCTCCTCTCAAGAATAAACCGATTATCTTCATTTGATTGTTGGGTGGTAGCGGCTTGAGATGGCTCTGCGGTTGGCTTCTTTTCGAGGCTTTGACTAGCCTTCTCCTCGACCTCCTCCTTGGAGACCTTACTGCAGCCGCCTTCTCACCGTCACTTCGACCACACTGGATCCTTGGCGGGTGAAACTCCTGCCGCAGCTCTGCAGCCTCAATCGTTGGAATATCACCGCTTGCCTTTGAGCCACCGTAGCCGCCGCCGTTCTCTCTGCCTCCTCGCATCTTCGACTCATTATCCGAGTCCGGCAAACCACCTATCCTTTCATTTTTGGTTAACAAACCCTTCTCGTTTAGAATACTTTTTCAGCCCTTCCCTCGTCTTAAAAATTTTAAGAAACAACCATCTCGATTTCTTGATATCAAATGGTTTTTCAAAAGGTAAGATTGATAGAACTTTGTTTAGAAAGGAAGTAGATGCTAACATCTTATTAGTTCAAATTTATGTAGATGACATAATCTTTGGTTCACCTAATCTGAAATTATGTGAAGAGTTTAGTATTCTCATGAAAAACAGGTTTGAAATGTCAATGATGGGTGAATTAACATATTTTCTAGGCTTACAGATTAAACAGATGAGTAAGGGTATTTTTATACATCGCCTAAATATGCTAAGGACCTAATTGAGAAATTTGGGATGACTACTAGTAGAGAAGTTAAAATACCTATGGTAACTAATGAGCAAGGGATACCCACGAGATGCAACGGAGTATCGTGGACTGATTGGATCTCTTCTATATCTCACCGCAAGTAGGCCGGACATAGCCTTTGCGGTTGGGGTATGTGCAAGATTCCAATCTAATCCCAAGAAAACTCATCTGGAATCTGCTAAGAAAATCCTTAAATATCTCAAAGGGACCTTGCAAGTAGGGTTATGGTACCCACTGATGACAACTTGAAATGGGCAGTTATTCAGACTCGGACTTTGGGGGATGTAAGATTGATAGGAAATCCACCTCAGAACTTGTCAATTCTTAGGCAACAAATTAATTTCTTGGTTATCTAAGAAAATGACATCCGTTGCTACCTCCACAACCGAGGTCAATACATGGCACTGGAAGTTATTGCTCTCAACTCCTCTGGATTAGTCAATGTACTTAGAGATTATAATGTTCAAACATCATATGTTCCTATTTACTGTGATAGTAATAGTGCAATAGCTGCTATGACTTACAATCCTTTCGCATTCTAGATGTAAGCATATAGACATTAGACATCATTTCATTAGAGATCATGTGGAGAAAAATGACATTAGAATTGAGAAGATAGCCACCGAATCACAAAGAGCAGATATTCTTATAAAACCATTAGTGAGTCTAGATTTAAAGAATTATGCTTAGAATTAGGATTACTTGATGCATCATTAGCTGATTTTTAATTGCTTGCATCTCGTTAAATGTATTCCTTATTTGTTTCTTTCTTTTCTTTAAATCAATGTCTAGAAAGAATTGTTAGACTAGATATGAGTCAAAGGCCAATCGTGTAGTCGATATCATTGATTTCCTTCTTAGGAATCAAGAATCAAGGATTGGTCATATTGACCTTATCCGACATGATAATTACTTATTCGGCATTCTGTAAATCAGACTAGGGCACAATAGTCACCCGATTTTTAGAAAACAGATGACTATCTCGCACTCTATCTCGATCTACCTCACTACTAATAGTTTTGATGAGTTTATTTGCAGGAATAGGTGCACCAGCTTTAAGTCTAGAATTCTTCAATCAGAAAACACCTCAATCTCTTTTTATTGTTCCTTCCTAAAAAAACTATTGTTTTCAAATAACTTTCATAAGTCTCGCTTATTTCAAATAATCTGACAAGTGGAAATACTTTGTGATAAGTGTTACTTTAAAATTTTATGTTTTTCAAAAACAGACTAAGAGAAATTTTTTTCAAAAATACAAGACAAGGTCATTTTTGACCAAGTCTCGATATAAACCCGGTCAAATAGAAAACCTATTTGCAAAGAAAGGCATCTTTTAGCTTACGCTGTATACTAATTACCTCGTATAAAGCAAACCTATTAGCCATCTAATTCGTAGGTTAAACGGTTACTTTTACACAATTCAAGATGCGTTCATGCCACGCGCCCGAATTGAAGCGATTTTCTCGCTAAACCGTTGATGTTCTACACGCGCCTTCTTAAATCAACGGTTAAAATTAAATCTCCGAGATCGTGCCACATATCATCTTCCCAACTTTCCCTCTCTCTCAGGTTTAAAACTTACCTTCATCGCTTTTAAAATTTCACTTTCACACTGCTCGTAAAATTACCGTAAAATTTTCATACTCTCAAAAATTATTCAATGGCTTCTTCTTCTTCCCAAACACCAAAACCCCCTACTTATATAACCTCTGCAAAATCTGATTTCAAAATGAATTCAGAGATCGTGAAGAATAAACTCAAAGCCGAAATGTTCGTCGATTTTGATACAACCGGTGACGAGAGAATCAAGGGAGATTATAGGATTATTGGAGGCTTCGAGATTGAGAGGATTTTGTTCACTTAAATCTCCACAAAAAATGGCAGATTTCATTGGAGCAGAAGTTCCCGGCCGACAACGTATTCACAGAGAATAGCTTCACAACTACCGGTAGAGGGTACTCAACCGGAGTATACGAAGGAGAATGTGGCAAGAATCCTTGATACTTCGATGGAAGGGGTAAATCCTCGACGTATAAGGAAGATGAATGGGAGGAGTAATTTGACATTTTTGCGAGGGTTACCTACAGAGAAACGAGGAGAGATTTAAAGAAACATCTTCGAGGAGGAAATTCAGGTTGCTCATGACAATCGTGACCAAGTCAATCCTAGGAGATCAAAGTTCCCATGATGGAGTGACTAAGTCGCGTTTGTCTGTATGAGGGCCATATTCGATGGTATTAGGGTGGATTGGGTTGATTTGTCGCTTCAAGGCCGAAAGAGGAGAAGCCGAGGTTACTATATAATACCGATGGAGGAGATCGAATGCATCTTCAACCGTGAGCCTTTTTAATAAGATCACAAGATTGATGGAGGGTTTGAATAAGAGGTTTCGAGACGAGGGAAGGGCTGAAAAAGTATTCTAAACAAGGGTTTGTTAACCAAAAATGAAAGGATAGGTGGTTTTCCGCACTCGGATGATGAGTCGAGAAGATGCGAGGAGGCAGAGAGAACAAGCAAGAAGCGGTGGCTCAAAGGCAAGCAAATGATGTTCCAGAGATGAGGTCACAGAGCCTACGACAGGAGTTTCACCTCGCCAAGGATCCAGCTGTGGTCGAAGTGACAATGAGAAGGCAGAATGGCAGAAGGTCTCCAAGGAGGAGGTCGAGGAGAAGGCTAGTCAAAGCCTCGAAAAGAAGCCAACCGCAGAGCCATCTCAAGCCGCTACCAGCCAACAATCAGATGAAGATTCGGATGAAGATAATCGCTTATTCTTCGAGAGGAGGCCCTCCAGACATCTCAAACATCTGAATCTTCGTGGATCTCAGACGCCGAGATAGAAGCCTTAACACTACTTTCTCAAGAGGTTCCACTCTAGAGATTGCAACGAGGTTGCTCGGTTGGAGGTTCCCGCTTCACCAGCCAAGGAAGTCGCACTCTCTCCTATTCGTGAGGAAGGTACCAATTCATCTCTCTCTTTAACACAATCTCCACCGGCAATGAAGAGGTGTGCCCACTGCACCTCGCAGCCTCTTCAATGTACCACGCTTGCCCCAAATTACCACCCAACTCCCATAGTCCAAACCCAACTTGAAACCACCACAACTCCATCCAAAACCATCCCTTCTTCCACCCAACCTCGAAAACCAGTCCCACTCCCACCATCATCCCACAAACCGAACAACCAACCTCATCTACCATACCCTTATCGAAACTCAACCTTCCACCTCTCCACAAACACAAACCACACCTCCACCCGAAATAGAAATTCCTTCCTACTCTTTCCCGGAAGATATCCAGGATGAGCTCACCAATCCCTCTCCCCCAAATTTCGATCTCCAACATGAGGGAAGTAGAGGTAAATCTCATTCAAAAGATTACTTCTATTACTAACTCTGTTTGCCGAGAAGGTGAAAGCCTTGGAGGAGGAGGTACAAGGGCTGAAAAATCAAGTCACGTACTACAATGCAATTGTAGTAGACTCGTTGGCTTTGGATAAATCGAGACTTCGAGTAAAATGCAATGATCTTGAGACGAAGCCGACTATCCTAGCTAATGAAGTAAAAAGGGGGAACAGAAGGTGAAAGAAAGAGAGCAGACCCTCACAAATTGTGAATGAGACAAGGAAAGAAGTTGGCACTAAGGCCAAGACAAATGAGCCGAGGCAGCCAGAAAGAAGCTCGCATCAAACTGATGAGTCAAGCCGCACTACACTGAGGGTCAGCCAACCGGAGGAAGCTCTCGAGGGAAGACGAGGCCGAAGGAAGAAGGAAGAGGAGGATAGGTCTCGCCACCGCTTGCAAAATAAAAGAGTCTCGAAAAATCAGCACTGAGGTGAAAGGGAAAGGCAAAGGGAAGCTCATTGAAGAACCACTCCAAACCAAAGTACCGAGTCCCAAGCCCACCCCGACTAAAAGGAAAAGGGAACCTCGACTATTCAAATCTTCCCGAGGAACAGATCAGCAGGATAAGGAAAGAGCAGGCATGGTATGGAGAAAGGGAGAGGAAGCGACCAAAAAAGAATAAAGGGTTAGAGATGAGGTGGAGCAAAGAGGTCGTGAAATGGGAAATAAAAGGGGCAGATGAAGCCGACTTGAGGACCATATCATAGGACACTCAATCCTCCTAAGGTCGCCACCGGAAAACTGTTTAAAGAATACAAGGAAAAGAATCTAGACGCCGATGGATGTATCATTGGTACATCTTGAAGGGGTCTCGATTCTGCAGCTCAGACGAGGACCTCGGGTGGCATGAGTGGATTGAGAAAGAGGATGCAGATCTTTACCATAGCCGATCGTCGAAGCGAGACAAGTTCTTCAATGCCGATCTATGTGCCCCACTATGAGACAGACAAACCCAAAACCAATCCCGATGGCTCTATTGACATGAAGCTGGATTAAAGGCATCATTGCCAAATCGGTAGTAGAGTCGGGATTGAAGGATGAAGAAGAGCTTAAGAAGCTAAGGAAAAGGGTCTTCACCGGTTGGCCATTCCCGAAGCTTATCAATGGGGAGTCCGATCACAGATCATTTTCTTTTCTTTATCTTCTTACTTTTCTAATCTTTTTATATCATGTAAATTTAATGTGAATAAACATATGTCCTGATCGATGAGTTTTACTTGTCTTATTTTCTTAAAGTTTTTTTCTTGCGTTAAGAAAACTTAAAATTTTTCTAAGTATAAATCATGCGAGAAATTTATCATCTCGTACTTAAAATTTTCAAAATTTTTCTAAGTCTAAAAATTTTTCTAAGTCCTAAGACTTAAAAATTTTATTTCTTTGAAAAAGTCTAAAAGATTTAAAAAAAAATTAAGTGCTTTATGTTGAATGAATCAGTTAAAGTGAAAATGTGTTACGATATACCTATCTGTTAAATCTTGATTAACTCTAAACTAACTTCACTGTGAGTGTGTCTCTTTCTTGTAGGTTTTAACTTCATCAAAAAGGGGGAAATTGTTAGATCAAGTAAAGTTTTGATGAGTTAAAAGATCAATCCAGATGAGCAGACAAACTATGAAGAACAATGAGATCGTGTGCTTATACTAAGCCGATCGGACTAGGTCGTAGACTCGATTAAGTCACCGGAGATTAGAAGTTGCAAGTCGTCTGAGACGAGCTCAAGCCTAGTCATCTGCAGGAGACAATAATGAAGAGCTCAGACGAGGTCAAGACAAGCCGAGTAGAATAAGAAAGGCGAGTCTTCACCAAGTCAATCACAGATTTAGTAGGATAAAATCACCGAGGAAGAAACAGCTTCTCAAGATTAAGTTTGTTGAGTAATTTCCAGCTTGTTAGAACTCGACTAACAAACTAAGCGTCTTCTCGAGACTTATAAATAGGTCTAGTTTTATTTTTCAACACACTTATGCAAATTTGATTTACACACTATTCACTACTCGATTTCAATCACAATCTATTCACAGATATTTCAAGAGAGTTTTCACAAAGTAATTACAAGAAGTTTAACAAGTAATCAATGTGCCCTAATGAGGGTTCTAATTAATTAACCAAGTATTCTTGAGCTAACCAAATATTGACTTCAATCACACAAGCAAACCTAACACCTATGCATCAATTCAATAAACCAAGTATCCCGAGAAGATTAAATCAATAAACACAAGATCAAAGCTCACACAAGCAATTAAATCATGCAAAGCATCATTAAGACAAGTAATCACCAAAACAAATGAACACCCAATCAGAAAATCACCAAAATCAACTCATCTAAGGGTCAACACACCCAAGCACATAAGAGTTTAGCTAATCATAGTTAAATGCAATAAACCCATCAACATCAAAATAGGGAAAAACATGATTAGAAAGAAATAAACCCATAGATATATGAAATAAGGATGGAAGTCACCTTGTAAATGTGTATTACACTTGATTGAATGTAAACTATCTTCTAATTTGCAAGAAATTGAAAGAAAAGTAAGAACACCTACTACTATGTGTTACCGTGTGTAAAGATGTGCTGAAAATACCTAAGGAAATGTTTTAAGTGTGTGGGATCCCTCTCTAATGCTGATATTGGAGTGTATATATAGTGGGTAGTAAGTAGGTAACTTTAATTTGTCATTAGGTCCCTCAAGAGTGCTCAATTTGTGTCAAATGAAATTTGAAAATCGCTATACAAAATGACCCACTCAAAGATAAGTGACTCGGGTAGTGCATAAGGTGACTCGGCCGAGTCATGGTGTTGTTGCCCGAGTCACTTGGCCACGTAAAAATATGACTCGGGCACCGACTCGGCCGAGTCGGGTTGGTTCTGCCCGAGTCACTTCTCCCCGTGTGCCACCTCCGCTTGGTCGCTCATATCTTCTGCGTACAAACTCGATTTGGGTGATTCTTTTTCTACGCGAAGCTCTCTTGACCCTCTTTCCAACCAATTAAGTTCTACTTTGATTTGGAAATTTTAAAAGTCCTCAATTTTCCCTCAAAGTTTGCCTAAAACCTACAAATTCAAACTCACAACTCCAACTCAAACATCAAATGCAATTTGACAATTAATTGTGAATTAAGCTATAAATCATCATCAAATTAAGATAATTAAGCATTCAAATCATAAGAAATTTTACCCTAATCACTCTTCATGTGTGGTTTTGCGTTGTTCCTTATTCCTTTTCCCTTTCTGCGTTTTCTTTCCTATTTCTGCGATTTTTCTTCCTTTTCTTTCTTTAAACCTTCTTCCATTAATTCCTCTTCCACTGGCACAAAATCTTCCTTAAATGAAGCTAATGATTCTGGGGTTTTCTTCACTTCTATTTCATGCTCTGATTTCAATTTGAGTTTTTGAGATTCAGTTTCTTGCGGCACTGGAGCGACAACCACGTGCTTCGCGGGGCTGTAAAAGGTTTTGTTGTTTTTCTTCATCTGGGATTAGCGCCGACGTCGATGGTTGCTCAGAAGTTTGATGAGGAGGTGCTGATTCTGTTATGGGAGGAGTTTCTTTTGCCATATTTGGATGAAAAGAAACTGTATATTTTTCATGAGATTTCCTACATTTAGACTTGGCCGTGGTTTTGCGGTAATCAATCACTACGTTCTTGCCGCATTAAATTCTTGGTTTCTCATTCTTTGACTGCCGTCCGTCCTTCTTGTGTTGTCGCCGGAGAGATCTCTTCAACATTCGCTCAATTCGATCCATGGAGTTACAAATTGCATTCGTTCTCATAACTCCAAATTGAAATCGCGGTTCTCGATACTCTCAATGAAAGCACCAATTGATGAGAACTGCGATGTGAAATTTCGATTTATCGTAACCCCGACTCAGCCGGGCAAGTTATCGATGATCTTGCAAAGAATTTGCAAAGAAAAACGATGAAAACTAATCAATTTTCTCATTATTTCCAAAGAATGAGCATATAAAACATTATATAAAAGTTCCTTCCTAACAACTAACTAACTTGCTAACAAACTAACAAACTAACAACTTAAAGAAAGAACTAAGAATTACGAAAACTAAGTCCAAACAAGCATCGGACCAATATTGAAATACTGAGTTCGCATCACAATACTGATGTTTTGAGACCATACTATGAAGCGTAACGGGAAATAGATGAAATTATTAATATCGTTAACTAAATTTTGAAAAAAAAATGAGGTAACGGGAAATAGATGAAATTATTAAAATCGTTAACTATTTTTTTGAAAAAATGAGATATATATTTTATTTTAATAACCACGTTGGGTTTTTTGTAATTTTTCAAACCACGAAATTTCACGCAACATTTACTAAACACGAGAGGATTTCAAGTTTGTGCATTGTGGGTGCACTTAAAACTGGTGGCAGGTCCTACTTGATTATCTGGCTAAACATCGACATTTTTCTTTTAGTGAGACTCCATTACTCATAAACCACAAATAAATGCACAAATCGAAAAAAATTAAAATGATATTTATTTGAATTAGATGTAATAAATAAATTGTGCATCATCCATATAGTGATATTGGTTTATCAATATCATTTATGTAAGCAGATCTAAACCTTGAAGCTGGTTGGCAAACCCTATTTTTCTTGTAGTGAGACTCCATTGCTCAACTCTCAAGTTCTTCAACAAAAAATTGTGTAAGAGGGAGAGTGTGAATGCAGAATTTTCACATAAAGAAGGCTATGAGGATGTGAAAATGGAGAGCTCTTTTTATAGATTTTATTGTGACTAAAGGATGTGTATGAATTTTTGTCAATTTTCCTTTTTTTTTTTTTAAAAAAAAAGGATTACTATTCATTTTTCAAATGGTAGATGTTGTGAAATTAACCAATTTTTTTTTATGTTTGAAAGTTTGTGCGATGTTTGTGCATTTTTTTAAAATTAATTAAATGGTGAGTTGAACTCATAACCTCACGGCATACGTAGTGGGCTCTAATTGTTTGAGTTATTGCACTTCGCTTGCGTTGTATGTGCATTATTAAGATATGATATCGAAATTTACGTACGTACTCTATCACTCTTTCCATTGGATCGTTGTCGTACCTCCATAGACCACCCTAAGAGACGTTCTTCCAATTGAATATTGTATTTCTTTTAAGAAAATAGAGTTTGCTTTTTTCTTTTAATAAACAGCTTTGGGCTTTGTGTATTTTTCAAACCATGAGAGGATATCGCGCAATATTTCAAAATACGGGAGGGACTTCAAGTTTGTGCGCCAAGAGATTTACATACTCTGTCACCCTTTCTGTTGCCTCATGCACTTAAAACTTGTGGTAGACCTTTCTTGATTGTCTGAACGTTCAGCTTGGCTAGCAGAACATCGACATTTTTATGGTAGTCAGACTCCACCACAAATAAATGCACAAGTCAAAACAGTTCATAGTAAATAATTAAATAAATAAAACTACTTGAATGAAACTTATTTGAATGAAACGTAATAAAAAAATTGTGTGCATCATCCATGTCTATTAATATCGATCATTTTAATTTGCAAGAAGATCTAAACCTTGAAACTGGTGGCAAACCCTTTTTTATTGTGTTCAATTTGTGCATCAACATTTTTGGTAGTGAGAGTACTTCATTGCTTAACTCTCAAGTTCTTCAACAAAAACTTGTATAAAAGGAAGAGAGAACAAATGCAAAATTTTTATAGAAAGTAGGCTGTGAGGATTTGATATTCTTTTATAGATTTTATTTTGATTAAAGGATGTTCATGAATTTATGTCAATTTGCCTTTTATTTTTTAATGGGTTACGATTCATTTTTTCAATTGGTAGATTTCGTGCAATTGACCTATTTTATGTTTGAAATTTTTGTGCGATATGTGTGTATCAATTTTTTAATTGGTTAAATGGTGACTCAAATTCATGATCTCACGGGATATGTAGTGGGGCTCTAATGAGGACCGTGAATTACGAAAGCAATAATTTCGACGCCCAACTCAGGTCGGCAAGCAAAATCGAAAGATGCAAAGAATCTTGCTAAGAAGGATATATTTCATGATCCCTGAAAAGTGCTGATACAAGGAGTTTTATAGTCAACTCGCTCTCCTAACCAACTAACTGCCCTGACAACTTTGAAGAAAACTACCTAACAGTTACAATTAAAAGAAATGACATATGCAGGTTGGCAAAATAAAAATCTTAATACTTACTTGACTGAAAATGACGAAAATACTTGTTGGACCTAATTCAAATTGGAGTTTGCACTTGTTGCCCTCGTCGCCCATCTAGCCCAGGTCCCGTTGTGAATTTTCTTCGCCTGCCACTTATTGGCCTCGTCTCAATATTTGGTCATGGAGGAACACATGGAAGATTTTTTTGGGTGAACATTTAAGAATTTTCTTCGGGTGAACGACAAGCTTATCTATTTTTTCCTTTTTATGGCCGGCCAAGTTGTGAATTCATTTGCTCATTGAATGCTCAATCGCTAGATCATTAATGTTGGAGGGAAATTGATTTGCTAGATAAATATGAATAAGAGATTTGTTACATTACAGGTGTTTACTAAAAGGTTTGAGTAAGTAACTTGATGATGGTTGTGTATAGGAACACTCTCATATGGTTGATTATTATTAAAAAAGTATTTTTTTCAATAAGATGATCACAATAAATAGGAAGTTAGTTTAGTTATTGGTTTCAATAACAAATACCTGAAAAATTAATTATATTACATAATTGATTTTAAGGTTATAAAAATGAAAGATAATATACAAATATTATTTGTCAATAACCACATGATGACGCATGTCTTGTTGGTTGTTTTTTTATTACTACAATTAGCATATATTCATTAATTATAAATATGTAAAATGCATGAACAAAGATTATCCATCAGAAGAATCAACCCAACAATGAGAACTCTCAAAGGAACGAGAAGCCCTATCAAGTATATGTGCAACAACATTAGCATTACGATTAACTAATCGAAAGTAGAGGATTACCATGTAGCAATCCCTTAGCAAGTCTCCAAAAGTGGACTTGTCGATTTTTTAACTCGTTAAAGCATCCATTACTCTTTTAAAGCCCCAAAACAAGTTCATCATTCGATAAAGCTTGTCCACCAGAGGTAATGGGATTAAGATATGTGCTCATGCAATATGTCGAAATTGATTGCCTATTTTAGCAATACTTCCTTCCCCGCTTTTGATAATTTTATTTATTTCGTACCATAAATGTAGAGAAAAAAATAAATTTGGTCTCATAACTCATTGGGTCTCCAGTTTTGTCACAAAAAGTTGTATATCCAATTTTGGTCCCATAACTTCTGAATTTGTCTAATTTTGGTCCCATAACTTTTGAATTTGTCCAATTTTGGTCCCATTTTCGCGGTAAATCGAAAATGACTTCATTTTGTCATGTGGCATGCGCGTGCCAGTGAAAATTGGGACCAAAATTGGACAAATTCAAAAGTTATGGGACTAAAATTGGATAAATTTTCATATCACGTGATAAAATACGACGTCGTTTTAGATTTTCCGATGAAAATGGGATCAACATTGGACAAATTCAAGAGGTATGGGACCAAAATTGGACAGACAACTTTTTTGGGACCAATACGGAGACCCAACAAGTTATGAGACCAAAAAAATTTTCTCCTTAAACCGTACAACCTTTTTTAATACTTGTACCTAAACACTTATACTATATTATTATTATACTACCTTTCATCTCTCTCTATCTATCACATCACATGTATTATATTATTATTTTACGAACATTTCATAATACTTGTGCCCAAAGTGTTGGGACACTTAAGCCGTACAACATTTCTTAATACGCCCAAAAGTGTTAGGACATCTAAGCCGAGACGGAGGGAAATGCCCATTATGTATGTTTATTCCAGAGAAGTATAGAAATCGCTATGTGTAGTTCATCTCTACATCTGTAATCTAGGTTTTGTATGTTATTCAAATATTATTTAACATAGGCTAATTCTTATAATGCAAAACCCAATTACTCTCTCATCTTTACTCATCATAATCTTCCTAACTACTTCCCACAATATTAATATTTTAGAGAATAAATATTTATTTATTATTTTACAACTTATGGAGTTCTTATAAAATAATAACATTTCTCTCATTTATACTAATTCATTCTCAGTCTAGACGATGATTTTTTATTTGATCCAACAATTAGAACATATTTTCTAGAATCTTCAATAATTTTCTACACATCATAAAACTTCCAACAAGTTGTTCATCACAGATACACAAAGAGAATATATCTTTTCCAAAACATGAAAATTAATCTGTACAAATCTATTTACACTATGAATTTGTACATATTTATTATTCTAGAAAATCAAACACATAAACGATATATTCCATACAACTGAATACAAATAGATTCATTCAAGAAAAAGATTTTTTAAAAATGCAATCAAACCCTAGAAAAGGAAAAGAGAAAGCAAAATAAAGGAAGAATGAGAGAGAACATACCTCTAGTCGTGTGTTATGGCCACGCAAAAGAGAAAGAACACGCGTTGAAGAAGAAAAAGAAGATGAGAAGACCAAATCGTGTGTTACATTTAAAACGTCGTATTATTATAGTTTTGAGATTTGGCGAAAACGGTTTCAAAATTAAGTAAAAAACAAACTTGACCCCATTTGAACCGAACACGTTTCGTTCTCAAATTTAACATTTAAAATAAAAATAAAAACTTGGAACCAGCTCGAACATGCCCTTAAGGTTCGTTTAAATTGAAATCATTTTGGTGTGAATCGTTTAGCTCAAAGTTTTATATGGTGAGTTTGTCAATCCATTTACTTATTTTTTTATTTAATTTAATATAGTTTTATGATAATTTTACTAAGAGCAATTCTCTTAAAAAATTATTAAAATACAATAATATCATATTTAAGAAAATAAGCACAAAACTTAAGAATTATAAGTGATTTCCAAAAAATCATGTTAAGACAAAATAAAAAAAAAGCTTGTTCACATGTGTATTATTATAAGAACAAATATGTGTTATATATTTGTTATATATAGTTATTCATACTTAATTGTATTTTGGAAAAGCATTTGTATAAATTATTAATGTGGTGTTTATTATGCTTAATGTGGTTGTTTTTTACCAATCCTTTCTATATTTCTTTTTTTTTTTTTTTTATATTTAAAAAAATGAGTTACACAAAGTTGAATTAGACCATGTTTCCACATGTCCATAGTCCAAACCAATTACATGACGCCACATGTTTAAGCACGTGTTGCTTTATCCATATGAAGATTTTAATTGAGTATTTTGTCTAAATTAGATTATTTATTGAAAATTCTAAAAGTGGGAGTTATTTTTATTTTTCAAAATTTATTTTTTTAACAAAAGAAAAATGCGGGTTTAGAAGGGGAAGCTGGGGTTTGGTAAATTGTAATGTTAATATTGTACATGGCACATACAATTTTTAGAAATTCTTACTTTTTAAGAGTTTTTATTGTTGAATTGAACCTTCAGATTTTATATATAACCTTTTTGATAATCTTTATTCATACATTTAATATAGTTTACTTGCTTTAAAAAAAAAAAAAAAAAGACAAAGTGTAATGTGAATCAATTTCATCGTAAAATTTATTTGTATGTGTATTTTTAAAATTATATTAATTATTTTATTAAAAGATACTCCCTATATCTCATTTTATATCGCTCAAAATCCCAAAATAAATGTTTTTTTTCATACCCAAAATGACAAAAACAATTTCAACCTCTCAAACCAAACTCTTCCAAACATTTCTTACACTACAAGACAATAATGAATTAGGTAACGGAGGGAGTACCATTTGGAAAAATAAAATTGAAATGTCCATTTTTAAATTTTGAACCATTTAAATTATAAGGAATGAAGTATTTTAGTTATATGGTAAACTGGTTTACATATAAAATAGGTATACATCTTTTATACATATAAAGCACAGTCCTTAAAATCGGACGTGTCACCCTCTCATTCACTCTCAAGACAGCTTTTCTCATTCACTCTCTACACAGCTTTTTTTCCCACAACTCAATTCTAACGGCCAAATTCTATCTTATCCGGTTCCTGTATATTTGTGATTTTCTCCTGTATATTTGTGATTTTCTCAATTCTTCATAATCTAATTTTTAATCTCTATTCTTCTTCGTTTTGTTAAAAAAGTAAAAATTTCTATTCCTCTTGGTGAATCATTTTTTACTCTTTTCTCGTCATTGATATTTTTCTTCTTTTATTTCCAGTTCTTACCCTTTTACGCCATTGATATTTTTCTTCTTTTTATTTTTCGTCTTCAATATTGTTTTACAATCGTTTGAATTTTATTGATATAATTGCTCACTTTTTGGGTTTATTATAATTTCTAAAATGTTTGTATTTGATGTGGATTTACAATCTATCTCTTCAAAATCAGAAATGAATTTCGTTCATTGATTGATTTCTCTGTCCACCAAAATTATGTCTTCGTCTCTGTCCCAAAATTAGGTCTTGCTTTCTCTGTCCACCGATATTATGTGTTCGTCTTGCTCACTTTTTGGGTTTATGGGTTTTATGTAATTTATAAAATGTTTGATTTTGATATGGATTTACAGTCCTTCTCTTCAAAAATCATTTAACTTCAAAAATCATAAATGGATTCTGCTTCATTTTTTACGGTTATATTCACCGATCATCTCATTTTCTATCATTATAATTTTTTTTTGCATTTCATATTAATTGTTTTGACACTAATTGCGTTTTAGAATGAATCTCCTTCACGCCTTCCTCTAATAATTTGCTGTCAAATTTATTTTCTTATTCATGTATTAAATAAGATTCTAATGGATTTACGTCTCTCTTTTCAAAAATTATAAATTGATTCTCGTTCATTTCTTACGGTTATATTTTAAATCCATTTTATTTATTATCAAATTTTTTTCTCAAATTAAATATTTTTTTAATCAATAAATGACAATTTAATTGTATTTTCTCAATTTATTGTTATTCAATTCTCTTGAGTAAGATTTTATGGATTCTTTTATTTATAATAACTCACACACTCAATATGCGATGTACATTTTCTTTATCAAATAATTATTAGAAATTCTCTAGAATTTTTAACAATATTTTAAAAAAATTCTAATTTTATTGTTTTTGAAATTTTGAAAAAACTCATGAACTGTTAAGAAGTCTCAATTTATTTGTATCTTACCAACTTATTGTTATTTGATCTTCTTATATTTAAGAAGTCAATCCGGTGTTCTCATTGAAAAATTAGGTTTTTATAGAGCATTTGCATAAATTGTAATAAACTCGTGGAGATATCTAGGTACAACTTATATGGGTTTTGATTTAATTGAATAGTGATATCATAATTTCTTGAAAAAAATATAATAACTATTGAATTCATAATAAATAATTATATATATATATATATATATATATATTTAAAAATGTTTATTATAATGTAATAATAGATATTATTTCTTAAATTACGTAATATACAATTGCAAAGACATTGCATTTTAAAATTTATAATAAAATAAATAATACAAATCATACTACACATATAATTATATATACAATATTTAAAAAATAATATATATTAAATTAATAGATATAAGATATTAGATATTAAATATAAAATTTATCTTCAATCCCGCTTTATACACGGGTTCTAAGCTAGTTATAAAATAAATACAACTTTCTCTTTCAATGAACCGAAATTGTTTGCATTGGTGAAAGTAAAACAATAAAAATACATAATCAGTGCAGATTTTTATATATGTCCTAAAGTTTGTGCACTATGTGTGCATGCATCATTAAGGTAACTTATTTCGAAATTAATACTCCGTATTTCTTTTACCTAATTAATTTCTTGTAAATTTAAAATAGAGATAGACACATAATAAAATAAATAATGAATGAAACACAAAATAATGATAGAAAGTTCTACAACACTTAATTATACCAATTCCCTTAAAATCATAAAACATGAGACATATTTTTATATTGAACTAAACCCAGAATTGGACAAATTCAAAAGTTATGGGACCAAAATTCTACAAATTCAAAAGTTATGGGACCAAAATTGGGCAGATAACTTTTTGGGAACAAAACTGGAGACCCAATAAGTTATGGGACCAAATTTATTTTTATCTCACGGCTTAAGTATCCCAACACTTTTTGGCACAAGTATTAAGAAATGTTCGTACAATAATAACGTCCTACTATTATTTTCATACAAAAAAATAAATTATCTCAATAACTCAACTCTCACAGTATTTATATTATTTTACAAAAAAAGGCATTATATTTTTGCCCACATTATACTCAATCCAATCAATTTTTTTCTTTATATGTAAAAGTTTATAATTCAACTTATTATACTTTATTCTTAAAATGTGTAATTATGCTTGCAAAATTATTTAGGGGACAAAGAGCATATTTGTCATGCCCAAATTTTAATAAATAAAGATTTTCGAAAATAAATAATAATTTTAAAATAAAAGGCGTGAACAAGATTTTAACTTTAAAAAAAATACAACTCTATTTGACAATTAGCGGAAGGCTTTAAAATAAAATTCAATTTAATTAAATTCGAGTGAGTATCAACGACAATAAAAATTTAAACTTGTCACTAAGAATTTAAATGAATAACTAGATAAAATTAAAAGAGAGTTTTTTTAGATCTCCGGGCTATGCATCCTCCGTTGTACCACGTTGGCTCTCAATTTGAAAAGGGGAAAAAGAAAGTGTGAGCAAACCACGGCTCGGTGGGGACATGCTTGTCTAAACTAAATACAATAAGTAATTAAATTAATCAATCACATTAACATTTAGTCCATTAATATCACCTCGTTTATAAAGGTCGAAGACCTATCATCACCTCGTTTATAAAGGTCGGAAGACCTATCATCACCTCGTTTATAAAGGTCGGAAGACCTATCGTCACCTCATTTATAAAGGTCAAAAGACCTATCATCACCTCATTTATAAAGGTTAGAAGACCTATCGTCACCTCGTTTATAAAGGTCAAAAGACCTATCATCATCTCATTTATAAAAGTCGACATTTCCTCATAAATATTTCACATGAATGACAATATAATCGCAGATTGCATTTAATAGAGACAAAATAGTAAGATAAAAATCCCCACCTTAATTGATCAACTGCTGAGTGTAATAAAATAGCCTCGTAAATTAGCCTTCGTAACTTTCATCACCTAGCATTAATAATTATTTACACTTAATTAGCACATATCCTAATCAAATTTTCAAGAGGGCTAATGGTCGTATAATATATTTATTATAAATTTGAGGATCAAATTGCAAGGGTCTCAAAATAGTTTGAGACTTAAGTATAAGAAATCATAAATTAATTTGGGATAATCTAAATCCCTAAATTAATATTAAATATAATTCTAAATAGAATGAATTAGATAAATAAATAAAACAATAATATTAGAATAAAATAGTAAGAATATTTAATAAAATAAATAAATAATAAAAAAAAAACAAAATAACAAACACACGCAACACACGCACACCTACTGATCACAACACAAGACACACACATGCACCACAACTCACAAAACACACACACACGCAACACATAAACACGCACACACACAAATACTTCACATACTCTGCACTCACAAATATATATATATTTTATCATATGAGGAATAAAATATTTAATAATTTGTATACATTAAATTAAGCATAAAGATGCCATAAACAATAAAGGGATAACATAGTATTGAATCATATTAATTAATTAAAGACTAGGAATTGAAAAGATTTTGATAGAATGAAAATACCGTAGATTCTTGAGAAAATGAAAATTTCTTTGCCATAGTTGAAAAATATGATTTTATTTTTTAGTGTAATTTTCCTAGGTTAAAACCCTTATATAAATAGGCATTAGGCATGGGCTTGGGCTTGGGCTTGGCCTTGGGTTTGGGCTTGGCCTTGAGTGAAATAAAGACTAATATTTAAATTAAAAGATTTTAAAATCCTTATTTAAAAGATTTAGAAATTTAAAAATAGGGAAGAAAATATATTTTCTAGTGAGGAAAATTAGGCATTTGTATCTCATGGGAAACTCAAGATTTGATTTTAAGTAAAAGATTCTTTTTTAGAAAATAATGAAATTGAAAGATATTATTTATTAAAGTTTGCAAGATATGAAAAATGTTTAATTTTAATAAAATTTGATATGTTGAAATTAATAAAGATAATAAATAATCCTGAAAAATTAGGGGTATTACAATATTATTTGCACAACAAGCACACGATAAATTTGGTTTACACAAGATCAACTATTTATTTTAACCATCGGCCTCTTCTCTTGGTCGAACTCAAAATATCTCATCTAAGTAGTCGGTGCTTTTACTTCGATAGAGTCACCCCTTAATATAATACTCCCTCCGTCCCAATTATATAGGTTGATTTTCCATTTATGGATGTCACAATTATATAGTCTTGTTTCCATATAAAGTAATATTTTCTTAATCATTTACTAATAAGAGCATTAGTGTTAAAAAAAAAAAAATTCCGTCACTAATACATCGTTTGACTCTCATTGTATAGTACATTTAATTACAACATATACTCTCATTAAAATTCAAATATCCCATCACTAAATGACATAATTTAGTGATAAAAATTATGTCATTATATCTAGATTTTGTTTGTCACTATATGATATACTAAATTTATCATATCATCAATAATACTTATGGACATTACTATAAGAAGAATAATTTATTACGACAATACTTTCAAACAAGCTAAATATGAAAAATCAAAATCAATTGACATACAAGTCTCTAGAATTAATATTTCCAAAATTACAAAATCATTCCAGAATCATTTGTCAAAAACTAAATCAAATAGTTAACTAATAGTATGCTAATTTTTACCAATCCATTAATTATCACCTGTAAAATAAAATGATAAAAAAAGGTTATATTGAGAAACAAATAAAATTTTAATTTACACTAAAAAATATAGCAATTGTGTTTATTATGTTACCTTTATCTTCCTTATGACGATATTATTATTTTTTTATCAAGAAAAATATTTGTATTTATACTCGAATCGGGGTATAAGATATACCCTCAAATACGATCTCCATATATACATCGGTTTAGAAATTGTAAAGGATCACTCAACCATTCATCAAAACTCCCATTACACAATGAAGGATAACATAACGACATCCAACTCCAAAGCCTTGATTTTATCTCCAAGCTTGCTTCCTCCAAATGTAATTCTTTGTTATCAAAATAGGCCTTATTTCTTTCTTTCCGTACAACCCAAATCAAACAAATCCATAAGCCAACAAAGAAACGCGTCTACCTGATTTTCCTCTTAATCCGCCCACGACAACATGAAATTGATCCTTGATGTTGTTCGAGATCGGCAAAGGTAATTTAATCCACCGCAAGCATTTGTACCATATTGCCGCTGAGAATCAGAAGTTACGAATAAATTATCTCTTGACTCAGTACTTCTCTACACAAGACGCAAGATAAATCGCCATTTGCATCGATGATCTCCCTCTTACGTACATTGTCTCTAGTTGGTAGTCTGTCTCTTGTTGCCCTCCATGCTATCACCACGGCTTTGTGAGGAGCAATGCTTTTCTACGGTTTTTTTAATAGTTTCTCGTCATCTTGGTCGCATGCTTCCACCGTAGTGCCTCTTATTAAGTGATATGCATCCTTCGAATTATACTCCCCTGCAATTTCATGTCCACAATCATTTATCTTGCCTAGAAATGAATATCAACATTATTAATTAGCAGTAACAATTCATTAACCACATCACTCTCCCCATCAAATAGACCTCTTCGCCACCTAAAGTTCCACTCCCAAGACCCTCCCACCCAGCCTTCTCCTCTCACTCACTACACATTCCTTCTCTGTACATAAACTAAAAGCCTAGGAAATCTAACTTGCAAACATTGATCTCCTACCCATTTTTCACTCCAAAATTTTGTATTCCCCCATCCCCTATTTTCTTCACCAGTTGTCCCCAAAACCATCCGCCCCCTCTCTCGACCCAATGTTAATCACCCCCTATCCAATCCCAACCCATCGGCATTCACCCCAAGACCACCATACGGTGACTCTACCACTTTAACCCAAAGAGACTCCCTATCACAGAAATATTTCCACAGCCAATTCCCAACTAAAGATTTATTAAAATCCGCTAAATCCTTGAATCCAAGCCCACCCAGATGTTTTGGCAAGCATAGATCTTTCCACTGATCCAAGCAATTCTATTGCTATTTTCTCCCCCACCCCCAAAGAAAATTACGAATCAAAAGGTGATAGTTTTGATGACTTTTCTTGGCGTAATATAAAAAGGCAACTGGTAAATTGGCAACGCTGTGAAAACCGCCTTCGAAAGAGTTATTCGGCCTCCAAGAGATAGCTTTTGTCCTCCCACTTGTTGATTTTTTCCAACTTTGTCAATTAATGGCCTCCATTCCGCCACTCTTTTGCTTTGAATCCCCACTCGATCCCTAAAAAGAAAAAGGGATTTCTCCAATGTTACATCTTAATTCGTGCAGCCATCTCTTCCAAATAAGCCCTCTCAATATTAATGCCCATGATGCTTGCATTTCTAAAATTTACCTTCAAACCCGACAACATTTCAAATAATTTCAGAATTCACCTCGTTGTTGCAATATTCAAATTGATTGCCTCGCCAATGAATATAGTGTCATCGACATATTGAAGGTGAGACACCTTTACCTTATTTCTTCCAACTTCGGTGGCATTAAATAGCCCTGAATTCACCGCTCTTGAGATCATAACACTCAAACCTTCGGCCACCGGGAGATAGAGGAAGGGGGATAAAGGATCCCCCGCCTTAAGCCCCCTTCCAATTTAAATTGATCCGTCGGGCTGTCGTTAACCAAAATTGATGTATGCGTAGATGTAATGCACTCTAAGATCCACTTTATCCACTTTCTCGAAATTGAAGAACAACATCTCTTCCAAGAAGCCCCAATCGACCGAATCATAAGCCTTGGCAAAATCTATTTTAAAGAAAATTCTGCGATTCTTCCTTTTAGCTTCCTCAATGGTCTCGTTGAGAATTGCCACCCCGTCCCGGATATAACGTCTCCCCACAAAAGCACTTTGGTTATTTGAAAAGATTTTATCCAAAACCCCGCTTAGTCTTGTTGCTAGTATCTTGGCGATGATTTTATAATCGCATCCAATTAGTGAGATTGGTCTAAAATCGTAGTGATTCCGCATCTTCTTTTTCGGGATTAAGACCACAAATGGTGGATTCGCGCCTCTCACCAGCTTCCCGTGATCATGAAATTCCCGGATCATTCTAAGAAAATCATCCTTGATTGTTGACCAGCAAACTTTAATAAATTTAAAATTAAATCCATCCGGCCTGGACTCTTTGATGCATCACAATTGTTAATCGCTTCAACAATCTCAATTTTTGAAAACGGCTCACATAAAATTGCATTATCCTCTGCTTTTAGTCTCCTATCTCTTGGCAATGGTTGGAATTTTGGCATGTTCATTCCCTATCTACCAAACCGCCTTCTAAAATGTTGCCTAACTTCTCTTTTTATTTCTTCCGGATCATCATTCCATCTGCCGTTGATATGTAATCCAGTCACCTCATTTTTAGCTAATTCAATC
Source organism: Paraleonurus japonicus (assembly GCA_030762865.1). Lineage (NCBI taxonomy): Eukaryota > Viridiplantae > Streptophyta > Magnoliopsida > Lamiales > Lamiaceae > Paraleonurus > Paraleonurus japonicus. The sequence continues at coordinate 6,134,277 of CM061052.1, read as the reverse complement.
GGCCCTTTGTGCGTACATGTTGTTCCTTTGGAAAAGGCTTCGAAAAGCTCTGCCGTACACTCTTTCCTCAAGTCCAAAGGTATCATCGATTATGTCAAGTTCTTGGATCTTATCTTTTAACTCTCCAATCTTGTTTTCGATACAACCGAATGTCTCCTTATTCCATCGCTTCAAAACTTCTTTGAGGAGTTTTAGTTTTTCCTTCACAATATAACTACCCCAACCTTCGACATTGTAGCTCTTCCATGTGGAATCCACGAACGATTTAAACTCTGGATAAGTTAGCCAAGCATCGAAGAACCTAAACAGCTTTTGCCCCCAATCTAGTACTTTAGAGTCCACGATTAGTGGGCAATGATCTCGACACGCTTCTTTGCGACCACTTTTAAAAATGACTCGCCATCTCGAATTTCATTCCCCATTAATCAAGATTCTATTAATACGGCTTTTACAGGATTCGTCGACTTTATAACCGGTGAATTTCCTCCCATGAATCGAAATATCAATCAAATTTGTGATCGATAAAATTATCAAACTCTTCAATGTCTCTTCTATTGAATGACTACGATCCGCCCACTCTCTTCCGGGTGTCTAATGGAATTAAAGTCCCCAGAACGCATAAGCATCCTCCATCCGATTGATTAATAACCTGTCGATATCCTATCCCACATCTATCTCGCTTTCCGAGAGAGGACATGGAGTATAAACATTGATCACATAACAATTAATCCTTTCCAGCTCCCCACAGCCCCATTTACAATTCGCCCCACCATTTGCCAAAAACTTGAAGCCATAAATTTCTAATTCCAAATCGTTATGATTCCCCCGATCTACCCTCCGATTCTCTTGCAGCCCACCCATATCTTCCATCCCCCATAATTTCTTGCAAATATTATCATTTACAATTTCTAATTTCGTTTCTTGTAAATGCATGTAAATCAACATTATGAATTCTAACGAGGTCGTGTACCTCCTTCGATTTGATCATACTCCCAGCCCCCTAGCATTGAATGACAAAAGCTTCATTGGATAACTTATCTTTTTGACCCCTCATCACGGTCATCACCGACTTTCCATCATTTCGATGCCACCAATCTACTTATCATTTCTTCTTCGTTTGGCTTGTCACACCCAATTGTTTACCCAATTCCCATACCTTGATTGCTTCGTCTCGATTAATTTTGAAGTCATATCCTCTGAATCCCTCGATGAATTATCCTTCGGGCTTTGATTCGCTTGTTCTCTCCCATCCTCGATAATTCCTTTCACAAAATTCGGCCATTTTCTTTTTCCTTTTCTCCAATTTGCTGTTTTCATGTGCCTTTTCCTTTTTACGAGAGGTCATATTACCCCCTAGCATCTTTGTCTTCTCGAAATCGGCTCTCCTTCTTCCTTTCGTGCTCAACTCTTTACTGTAGGAATATCGTAAATGCCAACTTCAATTTGTGTTTTCATTAATTGATCGATACTCACTTGTATATGTTCCTCCGATTGCCGTGATTGTGGCCTCCTTGATTGATCTTCGGTGAGGCTTATAATAGGTGCTTCTATAATCCTTTCCCCAACTGTTGAATTTTCCTTTCTCCGCAACTCTCACTCTGATCTCCATTATCACGCATGATAGGCTTAAAAGCCAACACTCACCCTTCAAGTGTAAAGGGATCGTGTAGCTAGTAAGTTACCCGGTTAAATTATCGATCCACGGAAATCAAGTGTGAGATAGCCCTAAATTTACTAATTTAATTGCAATTGTAGCACAAGCAATTTAATAGGATCAATGGGTTTCAAGCAAAGAATAATTAAATCAAATAAGTAAATTACTAACAACGAGATGCAATCAATATTAAAGATGTGCTCGGGTGCTTATCAACAAATGGATATCAATCATGCAATGAATTCAAATGAGCATTTATCATGTTAATCAATTAATAAGAGCAAACTTTTAATCAAACAATAATTCCGTACTTGGTAAGCCTAGGAATTATGCTACGATTTAAGCTCGAAAGTTTGAGAAGACTAAGTCACTCTTTCCTCCCGGCTAGAACACGAGTCAATAGGTTCCCTAGCGTGACTCCCCTACGATATTAAGGCACCTTACCTATGGTCTCTTCACTAATCACCTGACTACCAATCTAAGCAATTAATGTGAATTGGTGTATTTCTAATAGTATTAATCAAGTCTCCTTGCATTAAACCAATATTATCTCTAATTACTCAATTAATTCCCTCACCCAAATGAGTTATCTAAATACCTAAGTCTCCTTTGCGATAATTAAACAACTATGCATGGAATTAGAAATTAATTAAATAAATAGATCAATCAAACCTCATCAATCCAATCAATTAATCAACAATCAAAATATCCCATAAGAATTCCTCACAAAATCAATCACCCATAAGCATCAAAACACCCTAGCACTAGGAATTTAGCCGAGCATAGTTAAAGAAATTAAATCCATGAAATTAATTGAATAAGCGAAAGTCATAACAAGAGATTGAATCAATAAAACTGAAATTAAAAGTTGAATATCACCTAGATGGCATCCAAGCGTAAAGTAATCATCCGTTGATCGTCTAAATTGAAGAATAAATTCAAAACCCTAAATATGTGTGTGTGAAAAAGTGTGTGTTCTTGATCTTCTTCTCTCTCTCCCTCTCTACACGCCCAAAGCGTGTAATTTCGTGTATATATATGTATATAACCGCCCTGCCACGTGTCGCGCTCGATTGGACGGAAAAAAGGAAAATTTTCGCTGAACATGCACCTCGAGTCGAGGTGAACCTCGACTCGAGGCTTGGCTCATCCCTCGACTTGAGGCTGCTTCAAATTCTGAATTTCTAATTCTAGCCAATCCCTCGACTTGAGGCTTCCCTGGCTCGACCATAGGTCGAGTCAGGAATTTTCTAGGCCCGATATGCACCTCCGACCCCGTTTTCGCCCTACGAATTCCGGTACTTTCTGTTTCGTCAAATTCCACGGAAACTCGAAAGCGAGGCAAAACCAAACAAAATTCATTTAACTCAAAGTAGTAATACTTTTAAGCATAAGAAGTGATACTCTATACCTTTAAGCTTAAACGGTAATACTTTTCATCATATTATGCATTTAAATCCCTCAAAACTCATGCAATAATTCACCCTAATCAACGCACTAGGTCATTTGGGACTTTGGGTCCATTATTCTCATCACTTGGGCCAGGCCCTATACAAAATTCTTCAACCTTATTATTTATTTGGAGCCCCTCGTCATCAAGATCTTCTGGGTCGGCCCATAATTTGAATTATTTGTGTCTAGTTTCTCGTGCTCCTGTTCATTATTTGGATTCTCCAACTCCCGAGGCACCCACTGGCCCCACTTTAGATATCGATTGCCACGAATACTCAACATCCCCATCATTAACTAACATTTGATCCCCTTCCGGGCGTGAATCCACATATGCGCCGCAATTTTGAGAATCACGAGAATAGACATCATCCCCACCTTCTTGCTCATTTAAATTATTCTCGCGATCGGATATCCCATTACACTTGTCTTGCACTTGAAGTTCCTGTTCCCCACGTGTGATGAGAACCGCAAATTAGGCTCGATGATTTTGATGCCCCAACTCAGGTTGGCAAGAAATGAAACCCGATTCGAAGCTCTAGCTCGGACTAGCTAGCTTTCGAATCAATCCACAAAGCAATAATTTGCTTCAAGAACTAGTTTGCTATATTTTTCATATATCTTAAATGAGTTTATACAACTAGTTATATATGCAACAATTCTACCTAACCAACTAACTAACACCTAACAACTCCAACTAACAACTAATACGAAAATACTACTCTTGCAAATTAGTCCCTAATAGGCAATAGAAAAGTTAGAGGACTAAATGCAAAATTTGTGGCAACTTAATTGTTAGGCCTGTTGGCTAAGTTCTCATCATTCCCGGCCCATAAAGAACATCCTTGTCCTTAAGGATAAGCTCCGGACCGGTCTTCTTATTTCTTGGAACGTAAGAGAAAATAATAGGATTTTTCTCTATCGAAAGCGAAAAGTGAACGAAATCGTGCGAACACATCCACTTCGTCCTTTACCGTTTCTTTCATCACACTCCCATTCTTGACAACATCTTTCTTCTTCTTCTCCAACTTCTCCACCATTTTGTTGGCTATCTTCGTCATCCTCTTCTCCATGACTTGAATCGATTTTCCACGATCTCAATTCTTTCTTCGAGAGTACTAGCCATTGCCATTCGAAAATGATTGATTATCTATTGCGATTCTCACCGTGACTCCCTCTCTCAATGAAAGCACCAATTGATGAGAACCGCGAATTAGGTTCGATGATTTTGATGCCCTAACTCAGGTTGGCAAGCAACGAACTCCTCGAAAGCCACATACTTTCGATGCTCCCAACTCAGGTTGGCAAGCAACGAAACCCGATTTGATACTCTAGCTCGCGCTAGCAAGCTTTGAATCAATCCACAAAGCAAGAATTTGCTTCAAGAACTAGTTTGCTATATTTTTCATATATCTCAAATGAGCTTATACAACTAGTTATATAGGCAACAATTCTACCTAACAAACTAACTAACACCTAACAACTAACTATCTCCTAACAACTCCAACTAACAACTAATAAGAAAATTAGTCCCTAATAGGCAATAGAAAAGTTAAAGGACTAAATATAAAATTTGTGGCAACTCATTTGCTAGGCTTGTTGGCTAAGTTATCATCAACGTGTCCCGACTCTTGCGTTACCCATGACCGTCTCCTCGAGAATCCAAATCATCGCCGTCGACCTCCTCCGTTGCCTCCGCCGAACCGAATGAAACTTTCCCGGTTGTAATATCATTGTTTCCTTCCCTTTCAATCATAACTTCCTTCTCTACAAACCATACATCATCTCAATCTGTCTCATTCCAAGAAGAGTTTCCCACATTTCCTTGGCGTCTTGCATCTTTTCACTTTTTCGATCCAGTCTTTACTCAATGTTTCAATGATCTCTGTTCTAGCAACCCGATCCAGTTATGGATCTTTCTTTCATCGCTTGTGAGTTCGAGCTTTTCTTTTCTTGCCTCACTCTTGTTTCAGTGACCTTGCATCAGTCACTTGTGCCTCCATGATAAAATTTGATAGGTCCTTCTTCAAGAACCTCCTCCATTCTATCATGAATTGCTTTGAGATGATTCTCCATCCTAAATTTCCGATAGTCATATTCTTCAATTGAGAAATCAGGTAGACTCCTTGACTTCTTACTCTTAACGAGAAGACATGTTGAGATAGAAAACCAAAACCTTACAAGATCTTGTTAGTAGCACATTTAGTGAAATAAAGAAGATGAAGATGATCAAGAATTAATTTAGAATCTTGATTAAGACCTAAAATCAATATCATAACATGACTTAACACTGCTCCGATACCACTTGTTGGCCCCACTTAGTTGAGTAGATTAGATAAAACTTGAACTAGCCTTCTAGGAAAATCTAGAAGGGGGTTGAATAGATTTTTCGATTTTATCACACTTTCGAAACTATTCAAAACACCCAAGTAGCACAAATGAATTAAATTTAAACTCAACTCTATGTAGATCTAAAGCACACTGATATTTAGGCTAACTTGAATTCTAAAATTGATCTTTTTGGTTATGAACAGAAAAACAATATGAACAAGTAAGCTAACGAAAAGTAAAGAACACGGTTGTTTATAGTGGTTCGGATCAAACGATCCTAGGTCCACTCTCCTTCTTCAACTTGAAGAAGGGTCTTCACTTACTACATTTCTTCCTTCTTTCTTACTTACTTACAATCGTGAATCTTCAGCCTTACAACAATTTTTTCCTAATTTACGTATATCAATGGCTTGAAGATATTACGTGAATAGTGTTCTACAAACACTAAAAGCGAAAACGTATAGAACGTTTGTGTGTGTTTACAAATTTTTGAATGCTAATTGTGTAGAGAATGTAAATGAGCAGTCATGTATTCTATTCTAGCTTCTATCCCTATTTATAGAGATCTTTATTTGGTAGTTGTAACTTCCTTGTGAATTCTGTTTTGAGTCGGTTATAATCATATAACTGAATCTTGTAACATCTTCTTGATTAGTTATAAGCGCTTCTTGATACTTGAGTGAAATTTTCTAACACTTCATCATCTGCTTTTTGCCTACTTTGTCTTCGTCTTCATTCTATGTCTTGATGATTGTTTATCGTATTAAACCTCATCTCTGTCTTCTTCACGCTGTCCTCGTCGACTTCTTATCCTCATCTGATTTTCATCCTAGTCTGATTTCTTGACCTAGTCGATTTCGATATCTTATTTCTTGAACTTGATTTACAAAGTATTCATTTACTTCAAATTTGCCTATACAAGATACTCAGTTTGGTCATCCTATTTTACAATTTAACTCATCAAAACTAATTACAACTTCCTTCGCAACAACAATCTTGAAGGGCCGGGAATGATGCGAACTCAGTATTTCAATATTGGTCCAGTAACTTTTTGGACTTAGTTTTCGTAATTCTAAGTTCTTTCTTTAAGTTTTTAGTTTGTTAGCAATTTAGTTAGTTGTTAGGAAGGAACTTCTATATAATGATTTGTATGCTCATTCTTTAAAAATAATGAGAAAATTGATTAGCTTTCATAGTTTTTTTTTTTTTTTTTTTGCAAATTCTTTGCAAAATTATCGATAACTTGCCGGCTTTGAGTTGGAGTTACGATAAATCGAAATTTCACATCGCGGTTCTCATCATATTGATAAAACACAAGAAAATGAAAATATAAGAAATACATAGCATCATTAACTCATTTTAAGAAAAAGGGATAGTTTTTTTTTCTTTTTCTCTTTTTAATTTTATAAACCACAAGAGAATTTCATGCAAATTCAAACCACAAGGGAATTCCACCCAACATTTTCAAACCACGGTAGGGTTTCCTGCCATTAACCCCATAAAAATTTGCACTAATTATGACATAGTATAACTTTAATGTTCTTCAATGTCAAGGGAAACAATTTCGATCCGAGGTAATTGGATTTATTCTATACTTGACTGCACTCCAATGACCTCGGACTTGTGAATATGTAATAAGAAGTCGAAGTGAATGCAAAATTAATTAGGATAGTTTCGCGTATACACCGGGTGCAACATAAAATTCAAGTGCACTCAATCACCTCACAATTTTTCTTGACATTTACAATTGTAATTAAATCATAATTTATTGTAATTTTTCGGTGAAAACAAGTGTGACTATTTTAAAATACAATTAAGTTGCACGGTACATTGTCATATTAAAGGGTATTATAAGACTTTGGGTGCTTTTTGTCGATTTCACATATTAACATGTGAGAGAGATAAGGAATGGAATGTGGAAGTAGGTGATCTTCTTCGAAAATATAACGTTGTAACAACAATATTAATAATAGGGATTAAAGTTTTGTATGCCCAGTAACTTGACATGATTTTGAGTTTGGTCCCGATCTTTTACACTTTTTGATTTTGGTCCTATAAGTTTGCAAAATATTTGATTTTTGTCCTTTTACCGACAATAGCCGGTCAACATACCGATCACCCGCCACGTGGAATTTTTGGCTTTTTCATTTTGTTTTTATATTTCTAACAATTAAATACCTTATTTCTAGTTAAAAAAATATAAAAATATTTTAATAAATAAAAATTAAATAATTAAACTTAAAATCTAACAATAAAATTATAATTTTAACACCATTCATTTATTTATAAAATTAAAACTAGTTAAATAAAATATAAAAATATTTTAATGAATAAAAAATTAAATAATTGAACTTAAAAAATCTAATAATAAAATTATAATTGTAACACCATTCATTTATTTATAAAACTGAAACTAGTTAAATCGAATACAAAAAAAAAAAAATTAATAAATAAAAAATTTAATAATTAAACTTAAAAAATCTAATAATAAAATAAACATTTAAAACTTAAAATTTCTAAAAATAAAAACACAAAATTTAAAAGAATACAAAATAATAAGTAATAATTTAAAAATCCTTCAAAAGTCATAATAACAAAAGTGAATTTTTCTCATCAAATAAAATAGAAAATTATATTTAGAAAATTAACAAATATTCTTAATCATAATCTAATCTGTTGTGGGGATGATGAGAAAAATTAATTCGACAAAAATTATAGATATTTGTTAATTTTCTAAATATTATTTCCTAATTTATTTGATGAGAAAAATTAATTTTTACTTATTATTTTGCATTCTTTTAAATTGTGTGGTTTTTATTTTAGAAATTTTAAGGTTTAAAAGTTTATTTTATTTTTAGATTTTCTAAGTTTAATTATTTAATTTTTTATTTATTAAAATATTTTTATATTTTATTTAACTAGTTTCAGTTTATAAATAAATGAATGGTTTTATAGTTTTATTAGATATTTATGTTATAAATAATATTATTCTAATTGATAAATAGAAATAAGGTATTTAATTGATAAAAAATATAAAAACAAAACAAAAAAGCCAAAAAAAAATTCCACGTGGCGGGTGACCTGTTTATTGACCTGCTATTGTCGGTAAAAGGACGAAAATCAATTTTTTTGTAAACTTATAGGACCAAAATCAAAAAGTGTAAAAGATCGGGATCAAACTCAGAATCATATCAAGTTATTGGGCATACAAAACTTTAATCCCTTAATAATACCAGTCTTAAATAAATTTCATAAGAAATACAATATTTGTTGGAAGAACGTCTCTTAGGTCGTCGTGTCATGTGTTCGAGTCACCATTTAATCAATTCAACAAATGATGCACACACGGTGCACAAACTTTCAAACATAAAAAATATATAGGTTAATTGCACGAAATCTACCAATTGAAAAATGCATCCTAACCCTTTTAGAAAGGCAAATTGACATAAAATTCATGCACATCCTTTAGTCAAAACAGAATCTATAAAAAGAGCTCTTCATTTTTCACATTTGACACCACCATTCTCTATAAAAAAATATATATATATATCACATCCTCATAGCCTACTTTCTGTGAAAATTTTGCATTAACTATTTCGATTTGTGCACTTATTTGGAGTCTCACTACCAGAAAAATGTCGATGTTCCGCCTGTTGGAACAACCAACCAAGCTGAACGTAGTCACTAGTTTTAAGTGCACGAGGCAATGGAAAGGGTGATATTGAGTACGTAAATCTGTTACCTTAATGATGCACTCACAGCGCACAAACGCCATTAACACTATAAAAATTTGCACTAATTATGACATATAATTTTGCAGTTCTTCTATCTTCAAGGGAAGCAATTTCGGTCCATGAGATAGGTAATTGTATTTCCATATACTCCGACAACACACAAGGACCTCGAGACTTGTGAATATATAATGAGGAGTCAAAGTGAAAGGAAGATCAACGAGGAAATTAAAAAGAGGACATGTAGAAATAGAGCTGATAAATTAATATAAAATGAATTAAATTAATTTTTTTACAAGCTTGAATTATAGATGAGAAGAAATTCTTTAATCAAGTAGAGTTAATTTGAGTAATAAAAGTAAATCGATTGTCCGCAATAATCAATTTAACCAACAGCTAAAATTTAAGAAATATTTGCATTAATCTGCAGGCACATTATCCAACCGATAAAAAATCACAAATGGTCCTGTATCTTTACTTGAATCCAATTTCAATCCTTTTTTTAATTTATCAATTTTGATCCTTTCGGTGTCAATTTTGGTCATTTTCACGGGAAAATTCTAATTTTTACCAGAAAATTGCCCTAATTTTTTATTCTTGTCACGTCGATGGTGTGTCAAGTCTCATTTGAATTGTTACTCATCCAGAAGCAAAGCCCTCAATTAATTTCAAATTTTGATTACACATTCCTTGTAAATTGAAATTTTAAAATCGTAAATTTTGTCAATTTTCATCACTAATTTTGAGTGTATTACGATGAGGGAGGAGGGTCGATGCCTATAAGCTTCTTTTTCCTCTTGTCGAGCCCGTCATTTTGGTACATTTTTGTGTCATTACTGTATATATCCATTACGTATATATCCATTACGTATATATCCATTTTTGTGCATCTACGAACAACTCAACTAGACAGACGCTGGAAGAGTTTGATGAATGGAGAATCTCTTGGTTTGATTGGACAAGGCAATGGACGGAAATAGATGTGGTTCAAAATAGAATTGTGTGGACTCGTTGGTATGGCGTACCATTGCATGCATGGTCAATTAGGTTCTTTGCATTTGCGAGTGCTAAATTTGGGAGTTTGATTAAGTTAGATGTTATGTCGAGCGTAAAACCAGATTGGATTATGTGAGGATTCGATTTCAACGGGGTTAAGAAATATCGAGGAGATTACGAATGCGCGTATTGACGGGAAGTGTTTTTCGATCGGTATTAAGGAGGAGGCAAGTTGTGCATGCAACATTAGTGAGTCAAGAGAAGTCGTATCGGCGACGATCACGATTTACAATGGTCGGTGGAGAAACATAACTCCGATGGCCCCGCCGATGCAGATATTGACGAAGGGCTATCGGAAAACAATAGCATTAATTGTAACGGTCAGCAATCATTGCCAAATGCATTGGATATTGAGCAGACGCATGCGGTGAGTTAACGAAGAGGGCACTATTCACGAGCCTTTGGAAGTTGCTATGCCCCCTCTATTCGAACAACAATCATTAGAGGTGGGACCGAGAGGGAGCAGAGTCGTTACAGGTCGGATCACGAAATGAACGAGTTATTGGGAGTTACTAGGCACGGAGTATCGAGAAAGTGAAGATGATATTTTAGTTGATGGGCTTTTAAACAGAGACAAAATAAACGATGATTCGCGAGAATAATCATGGGCGGGGATATATTATTGGCGGAGGTTGATTTAATTTACGAAGCCCATTTATTTCAAGGGCCCAATAGGCCTTTAATTGAGCGAGCGTTAATAATCAAGGGGCGGGGAATCTGAAGTAGGCCGTGAAGTAAATAAAAATTTGCAAGCCCAATTATTTACGGTGAGTCACCGGTTCCTCGATCGTAAAGGATATCCACGTCATCAATTGAGAAGAGAGGGGTAGGCGAATTACGGCAAAAAAATAAGCAACCTCCTAAGGGCATTCTCAAACGAAATCAAATTAAGTGAGAAGCAGGTGGAAAAGGAAAAGTGGTCAGCTTTTTGTGGGCGATATGATCTCGTAAGACGATAGAGCGAGAGGCTAGAAGGGATTTGCGAGCAATTGAAGACCAGGGTTTTGTTTGTCGGGGATTCGTAGATTCACGCGAAGAAGCGGCAAAAATGGGATTTTGGGAAGAAGATGGGTATGGTCAGCGTTGACTCAAATAAGGATGTGGCCTCAATGTTGTTGGGCCTGGATGAAGCAGATCGACGCAACGACGGACTGGCTAGGGAGTCTCAGATTGATGTTTCTTTATGAAGATCCTCTCAACAAATATTAGAGGGCTTGGGAGCATAGTGAAGAAAAAGGAGATTCTAGGTATGAGGAATAAATTTAAATTTGATTTTTGTTGTATTCGGGAGACGAAGTTGGATAGTTTAGGCAGTGTGTGCGAGGCAAGTATGGGGGAGGGGAATTTTGATTGGGGCTGCGAGAGATGCGGTGGGTAGGGCGAGGTGGGATTTTATGTATTTGGAACTCGAGATAAATTTTTATGCTCAAGTTCTTGGCATATGGAGGAGTGTGGGGGTGTGTGGTGTGTGGGGCTGAGAGGACCGGTGTTGTATTATCAATATTTATGATCACTACAAGAAAAATGCTAAAAGACATCGGTTTTTAACCGATGTCTATCCGAAAAAAAAAAGACGTTGTAGTAGCCAACGTTGTAGTAAGTGGGCTGAAAGACAACGGTTGAAAAGCTGTTGTCCTTCCACTTCTTTTACAACGTTTATAGGCGTTGTTTTTACTTAAAAAAACCGTTGTAGTAAGCAACAAAATTATCTAATTCGCTGATAGACAACGGTTGGTAACCGTTGTCTTTTCATATAATATACAACGTTTTATTACCGTTGTCTTTACCTAAAAAACCGTTGTGTATTCCAACAAAACACGATAGACAACGGTTGAGAAGCTGTTGTCTTTATAAAGAATATACAACGGTTTATAACCGTTGTCTTTACCCAAAACCGTTGTTTATTCCAACAAAACGCTGATAGACGGCGGTTGAGAATCTTTGTCTTTCTACGAGAATATACAACGGTTTATGACCGTTGTCTTTACCAAAAATCGTTGTTTATTCCCAACAAAAGCGCCGATAGACAACGGTTTAGAACCGTTGTCTTTCTACAAAATATACAACGGTTTATAACCGTTGTATTTATCTAAAAATCGTTGTTTATTCCCAACAAAACGCTGATAGACAACGGTTTAGAACCGTTGTTATTTCTATTTTATTACAATATTTTTTACACGTCTTTTTGTTAAATAAGCGTTGTGTTAACTTCATTATAGACAATAGTTTTGGAGCGTTGTCTTTTTAAATTTTTTATTAATTTCCTAATAAAACTCATTATTAATTATATCAATAACAAAATAAAATTCAAAATAAAATTCAAAATAAATCCATAAACATTCAACTATCAATTAAATCAACAAAATGAAGTTTACAAAAATATTCTTCTCATTCAACTACAACCAACAATAATTTCATAAAGTTATGAATATCACCAACAAATCATTTACAATAATTTTTAATACCATCAACAATCATTGACAAAAAGGTTTGTCTACTATTTACTAACATCCATGCAAAATATAGACAAGCTAGCTCCTTCCACCAACATTTGTGCATCATCTCTCTCAACACTATATTACAAAGAAAAGGCATAAGTAACAAATAAAATCACACACGTATAGTCAAAAATGGAAAAATAATTATAAAAATAAGTAAACAAACCTCGATCTATTCATACATATGTTCTAGAATGCATTCAGCCCATCCAGTCCTCATTTGATTGATTTCGTCTACGGACTAAGTGTTTTTCTTAAACTATGAAATATAAATGAATTATGAATCAATATAAATAAAAATGATTGTAAAGAAGCTATTATCATTACGAATGAATTTATGAAATTCTAATTCAATCATATTTTAAAGGAAAATATATATGAGCCAAATGCGTAAGTAGAAATTTCGTATGTGAGACCGTCTCACACGATTCCCAGCTCAATAATGTGAATTATATATATATATATATATATATATATATATATATATATATATATATATATATATATTCAAGAAACAGTATATATGCACAAAGATTGGAAATGATCATGAGAAATTATTAATTAGACTTACCCTCGCTCTACTCAAAGGACAATATGGGATTCCCATGTTTTTATGGTCTTTGCTTCCTTTCATTTCCTCATAACTCTGTGTATTGCTCTGAAAAGGATTTCACTCTTCCTTCATTTCCTGTACTTAATTGGAGATATATCATAATGTTGTAACAGCTTTCCATTTTCAAATTCATCATTTATTATCATATCCTAATTTTAATCATTAGTCGCGATGCCAACTACGTTATCACTTGTGTCATATAATATCTGTAAGTAAATCATAGAATGAGAACACGAGTCGATGAACACTACATTAATGACCCTCAAGAATAGTAACGACCTCATTAGTTGCAAATCCTGGGTATATCTCAACTCCTAATTCTTCACCTTCACACCCAACCAGCGTACCAATTGACTCAAACTGCAGAACTAACTCTATATTAATATGGCACTAAAAAAAGCCACAGTTCTTGATATTTACATGAACACTTTTTCTTTTTTCCTTCTTTTTTCTTTTTAAAAATAATGCATCAACATGTAACATAAAAGTAAAGAAGAAAATCAATAAAGCAAAACGTCAATCCACCCGCGAGGCACTGGTTATAACAAATAAAAGACACAAAACCTCTTTAGAACCACTTTGTTGATTGAGTGAAGCATAAGTTAATGAGATTCACTTGCACACTTTGGAAAGCACGGTGCCACGGGTTACTCACCGTTTAATCATTCACCATATATACTTTAAATCATAAGTGGAAAAGACCCATACATCTTCATTTCACCAATTACGCTCTAGATCACTTTATTCATTCCTTTAGAAATCATCACCAACCAAACTTAATAGAGAAGTATCAATTTTGTCTTGAGGAAAGAGTTAAACCGAACATGTTGTTTCTATTCTTATGCATTATAATAAGCAATTCATTAAGAGAGAAGCGCCAAAAAAGAAAAATAATGTCCTTAATTTCTAATTTGGACAAAAATTAGTGTTTTGCAGTTTGTTTGCTTACATACAAAAGGATAAGATTAAACAAGTTAAACAGAGACAGAACACGCTTATCATTGTGAAGACATATAGAAGAATTATCAATCAATAATGTCTTGTCCAAAGCAACAGTCCCTTTTGAAGTGTCACCTTATCCTCGTAATATAGGAGCTCTTTTGTCTCGGGATCAATTGCCATAAACGAGTTCCGCGGTTCCAAGGACGTGATTGATGAGTTATTGGAGATGTCTTTGACTGTTTAATTACCATAGTCATTACAGCGTTGCTATCCTTTTTCCTTCTCTCTTTGTGTTCTTTAAGAACTGTGTTAGTGACATGTTGCTCACGGTGTCTCCGCTAACAAGAATGAAGTCTCCGTGTATCTTCAAAGAGAACGAAACATAGTCAACTTTGTTAATTTTGAACTCAAAGACAGCAGAAGACTATATATACGTAAAAACACCATCCGCGATTAGGACAATAAAATACGAGATAAGTGCATATCCACCTCGTGTACGAGAACCAGGATACTAAACCAAAGTTGCATTTGGATGGAAGGATTTGATTTGAGGAAAATATTTCAAATGACTCCAAATTAGAGGATTCAAAATCCATGACAATCGTAACATATAATTTAATGGGTTCAAAAACCATAACATGGTAGAGGGCTTTATTATAGAATTCATATCTCCAATCCATCAACCGAAATTAAGTCAAACGAAGATGATGCAATCACACATTTCTTTCTATGTAGTGATGGCATACAACTTTATCCTTCATAGTTAGTTACCTCTCCAACTTAACGAGCCAAAGATAGGCATGCATATAGATATAATGTGAATCTGTTTTAATTTTTCGAAACTTAAAAGAATTCCATATAAAAAAGGATCTTATATTCAAATTTCCCAGTATTTGCCATGAATATTATTAACAGTGGCAATGGATTGTTTCCCCACCAGAAACCAAACAATTCAGGAAAAAGACAACCCTACAAGATTGCTAATAGTTCTTCTTCACTATGATGTACCAACTATGGCCAAGTAATCAATGTTGAACAGAATGTCACAATCACGGGGTTAAATGCCCAATGACTCAAAGCTCACACCTTACTTCATGCCATCATGTCCAATATGAATTATAAACTCAGAACAACTAGAAAATGCATTAAGATTTTAAGAAATGATAAAGGATTTGCTGAGTACTAACAAGCATATTATTTTTAAACAAGTCAAAACTAGCCAAGTTTGCTTCTGTACAGAAACAATATAATATACAAGAGTCAAATGACACATAGTAAAGAAAATTATTTTACCATATTCTTCAATTTTTGCTTAACAGCATAAAGGTAATATTACCTTATGACGTAGTTTCCTCTGTTATTAAATGGAGATGGTAAACGGAAAGCATGAGTCTTAAAAAGCAACCAAAACTTATAAGAAGAAACAGGTACATGTATGGGTGCCTGCAAGTGAGTGGTAATAATTGGAAATTCAAACTAAAGCATTGCAAGAAAGAAGAATTAACTAAATCACAGTCGAGAAGAATATGAAAATGTTGAAGACATATCATCTATGTAATCAAAGATGCCCTTTTCACCTTCTCGCTAATTAGCAAGTATGAAAACCTCTCAATTAAAATAGAAGCATGATTGATAGATATTATATGAAAGCATTTTCTCATGTCTCACCACTCTTAAATTATAACACAATATTTCCTAAAGAAAGTTTTTGCATCAACTCCTAAACCTACACAGAGACTAGCTTTCCCATTTAATAACAAGGTAAAATCAAAATGGAGAGACCGACCTTCTCCTGTTTCCAATTTGGGAGAAGTTCATCCAATGCTCGAGGCTCGAAAACATTTCGTATAATAAACAATAGTATAACATACCATGACTAAGAAGCTTGCGATGAGTGAGAGGAGAGAGAACCTTATTTTGGGCGGTGGTTGAGCTCCCGAGCTAGGATAAAAATGTATTTAAGCTGGACTAAACCAAAATCAGAAGGCAAGAATCCAAAGGTCGAATTCAAAAATTATGGCAAACATTAAAACAAAGATACCCATAGACCATATATGATATAACTACTGCAGCTTAATGACACTTGAAAGAAAAGGCATACCTCATATTATTTGGTGGCACTACATTACAAAATTATAAATCAAATTAAATTTCTAATTAATCAAACAAGACAGAAGTGGGATTAAAATTTTGGGGAACCTTGTGGCCAAAAGAGAAGCCGAACTTTATACAAAAAGCACATCGCAAATTTCACCAACCTCAATTATTTGAATCTAAATCAATTCGTCACACCATAGGTAATACACACACAAACACGACGATGAATTATCAATTCGCCACACCATAGGTAATACACACATCTTAAACTTACCGCAGCTTGTAGAGCAACTAAGGCATTCGAACAATACGACGGCGGAGCTAGAGCCTTTGAAACAAGAAGACGATGGCGGCTAGGGCACGAAGGAGGCGGCGGTGGCGGCGCTAGGGTACGAACCGGGCGATGACGGCATTAGGGCAGCGATCCATGGCGAATTTCTTCAGCGAGAAAGATCGATTTACGAATTGATGGCGATGGAGAAGGTCGATGACGCTGAGTTCGCGCAATGATTTTGAATTGAATTGGAAAATGATTTTTTCTTAAACTGAATTGGAGAAGGCGGATTAGCATACGTATTTTATATTTTGTTACTATTATATTTTAAAATTGTTATTTGAATTCTTTTAAGTTTTATCCAAATATAGTGATATAATGATTTTTTTCTAAGTGTAATAAAAGTGGTAATTTAATTTAATAAATGTGTTCATTTAAATAGTTAAATATATTATTAATTTTTTTAAATATATTAAAAGAGTTGATTAAATTTAGTAAAGGTGTTATTGAAATAGTTTAAAGTATTATATGATTTTTTAAAGTATATTAAAATTGTTAATTTTATTTAATAAATGTATTATTAAGTGTATTAAAAGTGTTGATTAGATTTAATAAAGGTATTATTGAAATAGTTAAAAGTGTTATTTGATTTTTATGTATTAAAAGTGTTATTTAATTTAATAAAGGTATTATTCAAGTATTTAAAATTGCTATATGATTTTTATCTCGCATTCAAATGTTGAATATATAAGGGTATTATTCAAATAGTTAAAAGTGATATTTGATTTTAAAAAAAAAATGTATTAAAAGTGTTTATTTAATTTGATCAAAGTGTTATTCAAATAGTTCAATTTTATTTTTAAATTTGTTTCAAAAAAAAAATTATTTTCTAAATTTATTAAAAGTACTAATTTAATTTAATAAAAGTGTTATTCAAATAGTAAAAAAATTCTAAGTGCATTAAAAGTGCCAACTTAAATCATTAAATTAAAAGTGTTATTAAAAGAATTAAAAGTACTAATTTAAATGTTTATATGTAAAAATGTTAATTCAAATACATAAAAGTGTTATTTAAATGAATTGAAATGTGAGAATGATTAGACAACGATCATGAGACGTTGCATTTTCTAAATTTTGGCAACACAAAACAACAACGCCTAATGACGTTGTCTATCACGCACATGTTATTTCAATTGAGAACGTTTAGACAACGGTCATGAGGCGTTGCATTTTCGAATTTTAGCAACACGAAACTACAACGGTTTAGAATCGTTGTCTATCAGCGCCTAAATGTGAATCTACAACGGTTAAAGATAACCGTTGTCTTTCGGCGTCTTTCTCTCGAATTTTGCAACGCCTTACTACAACGGTTGGCTAAAACCGTTGTCTATCGAGCAAGCCTGCTTTGATAGACAACGGTTCGACTTTAGACAACAGTTTCTTTACTTTAGACAACAGTTTTTTTAAAACCGTTGTCTTTCAAGCGTTGTAAAATCCCATTTTTCTTGTAGTGGCTTCATGTCTTTTTGAGTGAGAGGATTGAGTTGTGGGATAGAGTTAGCACTGTAGTGAATCAAAATAGGGATAAATGTGTTTGTTTGATTTGGGGACTTTAACTCAATTCGTCACGTGAGAGAGAGGGTCGGCGAAATGAGTCACCAAATTTGAGGGATATCGATAATTTTATTACGGAAAGTGAGCTGATTGATCTACCTCTGCACGGAAGGAGTTTCACATGAGTACAGGCAGACGGAAGTTGCAAGAGTAGAATTGATCGTATCTTAGTTAATGAAGAGTGGACGGAGGTATGGCCAGCTACGGTTCAAAAAGGAATAAGCAGGCATGTTTCGATCACCGTCCATTAATTTTAGAGACAAAAGAGGTAGATTGGGGCCCGAAGCCTTTCAGATTCATAGATGCCTGGTTGACACATCCCGAGTTCAAGAATTTCGTGGAGAATGCTTGGAGAGGCTACTCGGTTTTGGGTGGAGTGGTTTTATTTTGAAGGAAAAGTTAAAAAGCTTAAAATCTAATTTGAGAGAGTGGAATAGAAGTGTGTTTGGAGATGTTGATGAAAAAATCAGCAAAAATAGGGAGATTTTCCGAGAAGCGAGATATGATCGACGACGTTTTTGGTTTAGAGGAGGAGGAGATTATATATAGGAACGCCGCTCAAGTTGATTTATTCCGAAATATGAATATGAAGCGGCTGTGTGCTCAAAAGCTAAAATCAAATGGCTGAAAGACGGAGATATTAATTCGAGGCTTTTTCACAAGGTTGTCAATCATCGTAGAAGGAAAAATGAGATCGTGGGAATGGAATTTAATGGAAGTTGGGTGGAGGATGTTGTTGTGGTTAAAAGAGGAATTTTTGAGCACTTTCGGGATCATTTTCGGAGTAGAGCAATTCGAAGACCTTTTTGGATTGTAATTTTGTCTCGAAGAAACTTTTAGCATTGGATAATGAGTTGTTAACGGCTCCATTTACAGAGCAAGAGATTAAGGAGGCGGTGTGGGGATGTGACAGCTCCAAAAGTCCGGGTCCGGATGGCTTCAACTTTAAATTTTTGAAGGAATGTTGGAGTGTAGTGAAGGACGAGTATATGGAGTCTGTTTCGGGGTTTCCATTGCCATGGGAAGCTGGTCCGGGGATAAATCCGTCGTATATCGTTTTGATCCCGAAAAAGGATGATGCGGCCTCCTTGAACGACTATAGGCCGATTTCACTCATTGGATGTGTATACAAAGTTCTGTCCAAGATACTGGCTTGCCGGCTTAGTAAGGTTCTTGACAACCTCATTTCGGTTAATCAAGGGGCATTTGTGGGACGGAGGCACATTCTTGATGGTGTGGTGATTCTTAATGAAGCCTTGGAGGAAGCTAAGAAAAGAAAGTCGACAGGATATTTTTAAAATAGATTTTGCAAAAGCTTACGATTCGGTGGAGTGGAGCTTTGTTGACTTGATGCTTGATCGTTTTAATTTACGCCATAAGTGGAGGGGCTGGATTCACGAGTGTATCTCTTCGGCATGTGCAACGGTATTAGTTAATGGCAGCCCGACAAGCAGAGTTTAAAGCTGAGAGAGGCCTTAGGCAAGGGGACCCCCTTTCCCTTTCCTTTTTCTCTTGGTGGCCGAGGGTTTGAGTTTACTTGTGTCAAGGGCGCTTGAAGAAAATTTGTTCAAGCTTGAGTTGGGAAGAAATAAGATCAAAGTCTCTCATCTTCAATATGCGGATGATATGGTCTTTATTGGTAAGGCGTCTCAGAAAACGCTTGGATGATGAAATGCATTTTGAGGAATTTCGAGTTACTTTCGGGTCTAAAAGTAAATTTCAACAAGTGCTGTTTGTTTGGGATTAATACAGAGAGAACCCTTCTTCAAAATATGGCGGTGACAATCGGATGTGTAACCGGGAGTTCCCTTTCACTTACCTCGGGAATTAAGGTTGGTGCAAGCCACAAAAGAATAGCCTACTGGAATGAGTTGATACGCAAGATGCAAAAAGGTTGAAGAAGTGGGATTGCGACAAGATTTCTTTCGGGGCGAGTGACTCTTCCGAAATCGGTTCTTTCTTCGTTGTCTATCTATCAGATGTCATTTTACCTCTTACCACGGAAAGTAGTTAAAAACCTTATTTCGTTACAAAGCAATTTCCTATGGGGGAGAGAATGTTCGAAAAATTGCATGGGTAAAGTGGAGTTCAATTTGCAAATCTTTTCCGGATGGGGGTTTGGGAGTGAGGGACTTGTCTTTGTTCAATGAGGTTTTAATTGGTAAGTGGGTTTGGAGGTATTTAACGGATAGGGATAGTCTTTGGACAAGAGTTATTACTTCAATTCATGGTAGGTTAGATGTCGGGGATGGGGGCTGTAGCGGAAGGTAGGGAGAGGTCTTGGTCGTCTTGGTGGAAGGATGTGATTGCTTTGGGTTCGGGTTCGAGAGGGAGTTGGCTATGGGGTAGCTTAGAGAAGGTATTGGGTAATGGGGAGGATACTGATTTTTGGAGTGGGAGTTCTCTTAGGAGTAAATTTCCTAGACTGTTTAATTTAAGTCTAGGGAAATATGAGACAGTTAGTTCTATGGGGAAGTGGGTGGATGGGAAGTGGGAGTGGGAGTTGAGTTGGAGGAGGGAGCTGTTTGATAGAGAGAAATTAATTCTTAATGAGTTGTTGGATACGCTTGACAGGTTTTCGTTGAAGGAGGATGAGAAGGATCGTTGGAGATGGAGAGCTACACCTTTAGGTTCATTCCAAACAAAGAAGGCCTACGATACGATCGCAGCGCACGTGGAGGCTGATGGAAATATGATGATTTCAGACTTTGACTTTAGCTTAGTCTGGAATAAAATCATTCCATTCAAGATGGGGGCGATGGCTTGGAGGTTAGCTTGGAACAGATTACCGACTAAGGACAATTTACTAAGGCGGAAGGTGATCGCGCGGGAAGAGGATGCTGCTTGCCCCCTATGTGGTTCGGTGACAGAGACTGCTAATCATTTCTTCGTGGAGTGCCCCAACGTGGCTGCTGTTTGGACGGAAATTCATTAGTGGATCGGGCTATCTTTGGCGACACATAATCAGGTTAGGAGACATCTTTTACAACATTCTGCTCTATTGGATGGGAAAGTTGGCGGGTCTATTTCTGTTAGCTTGTGGATTTGTGTGACTTTGGTTTTGTGGAGGAGTCGGAATAAGCTGATTTTTGAAGGACGTTGTTGGGATGTGGTGGCGACGGTGGGTGAAATTAAAAGTAGACTGTGGAGTTGACTTTCGATTAAATTCCCTTCTTTATGCAATCTCTCGTATTCTTCTTAGCTTTTAAATCGTGTATTGAGGAGTGTTGTTTAAATTCTTGATGTAGAAAGTTGCTGTATATGCTTCTGTATTGGACACTTGGCTTTGGGTACATCTTGTTCCCATAGCCCTATTTATTTATATTATATTTTTTGCCTGATCAAAAAAATCCATTTTTGTGCATCATTTAAGTTTGTGCACTATTTGTGCACCATTAAGGTAAGATATTTATTGTATATATCCTTCTTTGCATTATCTAATTTTCGAATCTCCATAATCCACCCAGGGTTACTCAAAAGGAATATGTTGATACTGCAAATTTGATGTCTATGTGTAAATCCAATTGAAAAGGTAGAAGCACTTAAAAAAAAAAAAAAACCTTGAGTCCAACTATTTACAAAAAGTGCTTCAATACAATTTCATTGAATTCGCAAACACGGACCTAGTGTTCGAGAATATCTTACCATTATAATAAATAAATAAATATAATATAGTAATTTTCTTTTCTTTTTGTTCTTTCTTTGGTTATAGTTGATAAACTTAATTAATATTTTCTTTTAGTTTGAGCAATATTTCTTCTAAAGATAAGAAAGTTCTACACACTTAGTTATTACTGATAAGATTCCGTTGAACTCATAAATCATGAGACATATTTTTAAATTGAAATTAAATCCCTTTTCCATGACATAAATGCAAAGGCATAAAATGACACATTTTATTAGGGTGATGATATATATGGATTGATTGTCAACCTCTCTACTAGTTCGGACTTTAAGATGAGGCTTCATGGTATCAGAGCAAAACCCTAGGTTCAAACCCCTACGAAGCAGCTCCGCCCATTTAAATTAAATACTTGTTGAGCCTCCCATGATGGAGTTAATGTTAGCCGCAAGTACACTCATTGGGCCTCCTCGAGTCCTCTCCATGAAGGAGTTGACACCAGCCCACGAGTGAGGGGGAGTATTAGGGTGATGATATATATGGATTGATTTTCAACCTCTCTACTAGTTTGGACTTTTAGATGAGACAGAATTCTTTCAAATTTAATAGACTTTCATAAAACTATAGTTAAAATAACAAAACCTACAACAAATTATAGAATTATAACTACGATTTCTTCTGATCTTTGATTTTTGGTCGCATTTCTCTTCACTAATGTGGGTCTCCTGCAAATTGCAGTAAAAAGTTGTTAACATGATTCTATGTTAAGACAACAATATGAATTATCAAGAGTAGGTCTAACGATAAGGTGGAATATAATTTATGAATGACGTTTTAATACTTTGGAAGAAGAAGGACTAAAGTTGGATTCAAGTAAAAATACAGGACCGTTTGTGATTTTTTCTCACCTATGCCGTGAGGTTATGAGTCCAAGTCACCATTTAATTAATTTTAAAAAAATGTGCACACATCGCACAAACTTTCAAACATAAAAAATTGGTTAATTGCACAACATCTACCATTTGAAAAAATGAATAGTAATCCGTTAAAAAAAAAAAAAAAAAAAAAGGAAAATTGACAAAAATTCATACACATACTTTAGTCCCAATAAAATCTATAAAAAGAGCTCTTCATTTTCACATTTGACACCGCCATTCTCTATTAAAAATATCACATCCTCATAGCCTTCTTTCTGTGAAAATTCTGCATTTGCACTCTCCCTCTTACACAATTTTTGTTGAAGAACTTGAGAGTTAAGCAATGGAGTCTCACTACAACAAAAATAGGGTTTGCAACTAGCTTCAAGGTTTAGATCTGCTTACATAAATGATGCACAATTTATTTATTACATCTAATTCAAATAAGTTTCATTTTAATTTTTTTCGTGCATTTATTTGTGATTTATGAATAATGGAGTCTCACTACAAGAAAAATTTCTGATGTTTCGCCAGACAATCAAGAAGGACCTGCTACCAGTTTTAAGTGCACCCACAATGCACAAACTTGAAATCCTCTCGCGTTTAGGAAATGATGCGCGAAATTTCGTGGTTTGAAAATTACAAAACCAAACGTGGTTATTAAAAAAACATAACTCTCATTTTTTCCAAAAAATTGATAGTTAACGATTTTAATAATTTCATTTATTTCCCGTTACGCTTCATAATATGGTCTCAAAACATCAGTATTTGATAAAACACAAGATAAGAAAAATATAAGAAATACATAGCATCATTAACTCATTTTAAGAAAAAGGGATAGTGTTTTTTTCTTTTTAATTAATTTTATAAACCACAGGAGAATTTCATGCAATTTCAAACTAAAAGGGAATTTCACCTAACATTTTCAAACCACGGTAGGGTTTCCTGCCATTAACCCCATAAAACTTTGCACTTATTATGACATAGTATAATTTTAATGTTCTTCAATGTCAAGGGAAACAATTTCGATCCGACTAAGGACAATTGTTCTGAGGTCATTGGGTGCAGTCAAGTATAGAATAAATCCAATTACCTCGGATCGAAATTGTTTCCCTTGACATTGAAGAACATTAAAATTATACTATATCATAATTAGTGCAAATTTTATGGGGTTAATGGCAGGAAACCCTACCGTGGTTTGAAAATGTTGGGTGGAATTCCCTTTGGTTTGAATTTGCATGAAATTCTCTTGTGGTTTATAAAATTAAAAAGAGAAAAAGAAAAAAACTATCCCTTTTTCTTAAAATGAGTTAATGATGCTATGTATTTCTTATATTTTCATTTTCTTGTGTTTTATCAATATGATGAGAACCGCGATGTGAAATTTCGATTTATCGTAACTCCAACTCAAAGCCGGCAAGTTATCGATAATTTTGAAAAGAATTTGCAAAAAAAAAAACTATGAAAGCTAATCAATTTTCTCATTATTTTTAAAGAATGAGCATACAAATCATTATATAGAAGTTCCTTCCTAACAACTAACTAAATTGCTAACAAACTAAAAACTTAAAGAAAGAACTTAGAATTACGAAAACTAAGTCCAAAAAGTTACTGGACCAATATTGAAATACTGAGTTCGCATCATTCCCGGCCCTTCAAGATTGTTGTTGCGAAGGAAGTTGTAATTAGTTTTGATGAGTTAAATTGTAAAATAGGATGACCAAATGAGTATCTTGTATAGACAAATGAAGTAAATGAATACTTTGTAAATCAAGTTCAAGAAATAAGATATCGAAATCGAGACTAGGTCAAGAAATCGAGACTAGGACGAAAATCAGATGAGGATAAGAAGTCGACGAGGATAGCGTGAAGAAGACAGAGATGAGGTTTAATACGATAAACAATCATCAAGACATAGAATGAAGACGAAGACAAAGTGAGGCAAAAAGCAGATGATGAAGTGTTAGAAAATTTCACTCAAGTATCAAGAAGCGCTTATAACTAATCAAGAAGAAGTTACAAGATTCGGTTATATGATTATAACTCGACTCAAAACAATTCACAAGGAAGTTACAACTACCAAATAAAGATCTCTATAAATAGGGATAGAAGCTAGAATAGAATACATGACTGTTCATTTACATTCTCTACACAATTAGCATTCAAAAATTTGTAAACACACACAAACGTTGTATATGTTTTCAGCTTTAGTGTTTGTAGAACATTATTCACAAAATATCTTCAAGCCATTGATATACATAAATTAGGAAAAAATTGTTGTAAGGTCAAGATTCACAATTGTAAGTAAGTAAGAAAGAAGGAAGAAAGGTAGTAAGTGAAGACCCTTCTTCAAGTTGAAAAAGGAGAGTGGACCTAGGATCGTTTGATCCGAACCACTATAAACAATCTGTGTTCTTTACTTTTCGTTAGCTTACTTGTTCATATTGTTTTTCTGTTCATAACCAAAAAGATCAATTTTAGAATTCAAGTTAGCCTAAATATCAAAGGTGTGCTTTAGATCTACATAGAGTTGAGTTTAAATTTAATTCTCATTGTGCTACTGGGTGTTTTGAATAGTTTCGAAAGTGTGATAAAATCGAAAAATCTATTCAACCCCCTTCTAGATTTTTCCTAGAAGGCTAGTTCAAGTTTTATCTAATCTACTCAACTAAGTGGGGCCAACAAGTGGTATCAGAGCGGTGTTAAGCTATTCGATATTGATTTTAGGTCTTAATCAAGATTCTGAAATTAATTCTTGATCATCTTCATCTTCTTTGTTTCACTAATCTGTGCTACTAACAAGATCTTGTAAGGTTTTGGTTTTCTATCTCAACATGTCTTCTTAAGAGTAAGAAGTCAAGGAGTCTACCTAATTTCTCAATTGAAGAATATGACTACCGGAAATTTAGGATGGAGAATCATCTCAAAGCAATTCATGATAGAATGGAGGAGGTTCTTGAAGAAGGACCTATCAAATTTTATCATGGAGGCACAAGTGACGGCAAGGTGCTGAAACAAGAGTGATGCAAGAAAAGAAAAGCTCGTAACTCACAAGCGATGAAAGAAAGATCCATAATCTGGATCGTGTTGCTAGAACAGAGATCATTGAAACATTGAGTAAAGACTGGATCGAAAAAGTGAAAAGATGCAAGACTGCCAAGGAAATGTGGGAAACTCTTGCTGGAATCTGTGAAGGATCGGATCAGGTCAACGAAAACAAATTGCAATCAATATTACATGTTTTTTACACTTTCAAGATGAAAGAAGGAGAATCCATTTATCAACTAGATGTTAGATCGACCAATTTTCTAAATAAGGCGGTGATTTGGGTAAAACTTATTCAGAGAAAGAAATCAACAATAAGGTGTTGAGGTCATTAAGCAAAAGATGGAGAGAGAAAGCTAATATTCTTGAAGCTACTCGAATCTATCTTCAATTTCACACCACACTTTATTTTCTCATCTCAAGGCATTAGAGTATGATATCCAAATCGAAGACAAAGAAGATGAAGCGGAATCTTCAACATCCGGAAAAAATGTAGCATTTCTTCATCAAGAAGAATCCGAGAAAATCTCCAAGGCATCTCGATTTATCTCATTAAGGAGGAAATGACTCTTTTGTTAAAACGATATGAAAGGCTAAGAATGAAGTACAAAAGAAATAAGAGAGATAGATTAGGTCGAAGGAATTACGAGATCAAATAAAGAAGAAAAGAGTTCAGACAATGATAGAAAAAAGGATTAGACGAGAAAGCACAAGTCACCAATTAGAAGAGGAGATAGTAGTCCTAAGACAGACGAGATGAGATATTTGTTATACATGCAACAAGCCTGGTCACTATAGTTATGATTGTCCTCAACTCACTCCAAGAGAGAGAGAATAAAAGAGGAAAAAGCGAGACGAAGGTATGTTGATCGTAGAGCTCTTCTAGCCGAGAAAGAAGAAGTTCATTAAACATCATCGTCCTCATCTTCATCTCGATTTCGGATCGATGACGACATCCGTTTAATGGCAAAAGAGATACACTACTATTCTTCTTCGTATAATGACTATGATACCTTATCTGAAACTAATCCTAGTCTTATAGAAAAACTCTTGAAAGAAAAAGGTAACAGAGTCATATACCTCGTAAACTAATCCTAGTTCTTCCACACCACCGGTGATCGAGACAATCAATACCTCGGATGACCAGGTAGAGTCATCGGAAGGTAACAGAGAATCATCTCGAAATAAATAATTCAGACAAAACTTCATCCATTGTAAAAGAAAAAGGTAAGAAAGTAATGTCATATCACCCGGTGAACAGATAATTGGAGATTTAGACTGAGTCTAGACAAGGACCCAACTAAATCAAGATTGCATGTTCGGTTCCTATGTGTCATTACTTGAACCTAAATCTATTACAGATGCTCTAACCGATTCCAACCGGATTAATGCCATGCAAGAAGAACTAAATCAGTTTCAAAGACAAGATGTGTGGGAGCTTGTTGAAAGGCCTCATCATCAAAAAGTCATTGGAACTAAATGGGTCTTTAAAAATAAAGGGGATGAAAACAATGTTGTGGTTAGAAATAAAGCGATTAGTTGCGCAAGGTTATTCACAATCGTAGGGGATTGATTATGATGAAACCTTTGCACCAGTAGCTCGTCTGGAAGCCATAAGATTGTTTTTAGCCTATGCCGCTTTTAAAAGATTCATAGTTTTTCAAATGGATGTTAAGTCAGCATTTCTTAATGGAATCCTAGCCGAGGAAGTTTATGTAGAGCAACCTCCTGGTTTTGTCAAAGGAGACAAGGTATATAAACTAAGGAAAGCTCTATATGGACTTAAACAAGCACCTAGAGCATGGTATGACACCTTGTCTGATTATTTAATTCAAAATGGTTTTGTTAAAGGTAGAATTGATAGAACTCTCTTTAGAAAAGAATTTGGTTGTGATCTTTTGTTAGTTCAAATTTATGTTGATGATATTATTTTTGGATCAACTAACATATCTTTGTGTGAAGAATTTAGTCATCTTATGAAAAGCAGATTTGAAATGTCCATGATGGGAGAGATGACTTATTTTCTTGGACTCCAAGTCAAACAGGACAAAGAAGGGAATATTTATCAATCAATCCAAATATACAAAAGATCTCATTGAAAAATTTGGAATAGGTACCAGCCGAGAAGCTAAGATACCTATGATGACAAACTTTTCAATGGATCCGGATGAAAAGGAGAAGACACTCGATCAAACCGAGTATCGAGGTCTAATTGGTTCATTACTATATTTAACCGATAGTAGACCCGATATTTCATTTGCGGTTGGAGTCTGCGCACGATTTCAAGCTAATCCTAAGAAAAGCCATCTTGAAGCGTGAAGAAAATTCTTAAGTATCCGAAAAGCACAGAAATGTTGGATTGTGGTATCCGGTGATGACAACTTTGAGTTGTCCTGGATACTCGATTCAGACTTTGGTAGGTGTAAGATAGATAGAAAATCTACATCTGGTACTTGCCAATTTCTTGGTAGTAAGCTGATTTCATGGTTGTCTAAGAAACAAACCTCTCGTAGCTACTTCCACAATCAAGCCGAGTATATGGCAGGTGGAAGTTGTTGTTCACACCGATCTGGATAAGTCAACAGCTAAGGGATTATAACATTATCACCAAAGATGTACCAATCTTTTGTGATAGTAATAGAACCATAGCTATTACCCGTAACTCATTCCTACATACTAGATGCAAGCATGTTGATATTAGACACCACTTCATCCGAGACCATGTTGAGAAAGGTGACATCGACTAGAGAAGATTCTCGACTGGTTTTCAAAGAGCGAGACATTTTGACAAAGCCACCGGCAGACAAGGTTTAAAGAACTATCTCGTAGAATTAGGATTATTAGATGCTTCTTTAGTTAATCTATAATCTTATATTATTCTTTGTCTCTCTCAATCTTAGTTTATTATGTCTAGAAAGAAGTATCAAACGTGTAGAAGGTCATATGGAAAATCACAGAGCTGATATCATTGATCTTCATTAAAGGAATCAAGAATCAAGGATTAATCCATTGATCTTAGACCAACTTGATACTTACTTGGCCGACATAAAGTAATTCAAACAAATACATACTAGTCGCCATTTTACAAAGACAGATGAGTATATGTACCTTGTCCGAATTACTCACAAAAGTTACTAATGATTTGTCTAAGTGTTTTTGATTTCGTAAAGAACAAGGTTTGATAAACATATCTCAACATAAGACAAGGTCTACTTATTCAAGTAATCATGAAACAGACTATGATGCTATCAATCCAGACAAGGTGAAAGTTATCGGAAGTACCTTCTAAACTTTTCAATCATGATTAAATTATGTATATTAGGTTCATATAATTAATATATGAATTTAATAACATAATCCTTTTAGTATTTCTTCAAAAATGAAGCTACTCGAGTTTATTAAAAATATTTTGTTTTACAAAAGGATAAGGGTTCAAACTTTGTTTTTATTAAAATACATGTATTTTATTTGATCTCTCCAATTAATCGAAAAGTATTTTCTCAAATAAGTAACTCTGTCGGGAGAGAAGTTACTACGGACCCGAAATTTTATCAAATATAATTTTGAAATACGCTGAGTAAGCTTCACGCGCTAGAAATGGAGGCGGTTTCAAATATGAACCGTCTAAATATCACGCGCGATATATTTAATAATATTCTCCGCACTTTTCAAAATGATTGTCATATTGGCATTAATGGCGATTCGAAAGCCTATACTTACACTTTTTCGTGCAATTATTTGTTTTATAATTTTTTATTATTATACCTTTCCATATAAATAGGAGTTCGTGTGCATAATTTCATTTACGCACACTTAAAAACCTTCATAATTTCTCAAACTTTTCCTTTCCCTCCTAAAACCTTCTATATTCCTATAATGGCGGAATCTAAGAAATCAAACATCAAGTATGAGTATGATCTTACTTCAATCAGAGACAGAACAAAATCCGAAATGTTCATAGAATGGGATATCTCAATCGATCCCGAAACCAGAGAGATACTGAGTTTACTTGAATCCAGAGGATTAAAACAGATTGCACAGAAGAAACCGTCAAGGAATCGACTCTGGATGATCTTTCTGCTGAGTTTTTAACCAGGCAAAGGCTACTAACACTGGTTTGGAAACTCAATTTCAACCAAAGGGAAGAATAAGAAGGTGGTATTATCCATTTGAAGATATTGGAGAAATTTTTGGGTTGAGCACCGTCGGAGAAAACCCTTTCACGTACAAAGCATTGGAATACGGAGAGTTTCCGATTAATGGCGAGAAGAATTTACCGTAACACAACGGCAAATCTGAAAAGGCCAATGTTGAAGAGGAAGTATCGATCGTTGATGTTAATTTTACCAAGTGTATCTTGGGAGAGCAAAGCAGAGTCACGATGGGTTGACCAAGCCGAGAATCATTGTCTAAGGGCGATAATCGACGGAGCCAAAATAAACTGGGCAAGGGTAGTATATTCGAGGCTAATGGAGGAGAGGAAAAAGTTTGTCAAAACCTCGGTTTCTGAATTGATGAGATGGTCCCTGCACCGAGAATCACATTCAAGTGATGTTCTTAAGAATGATGAAGTTGAGATGTGTGCACGTATGGTCTACGCACTAACATTGATAAGAAGATTACTCAAGTCGATGTTAGGAATTTTTTGAAGCAAGATGTGATTTCGTCCTTGAGGACAAGGACAATTGTTGGTCCCACTTAGTTGAGTAGATTAGATAAAACTTGAACTAGCCTTCTAGGAAAAATCTAGAAGGGGGTTGAATAGATTTTTCGATTTTATCACACTTTTGAAACTATTCAAAACACCCAAGTAGCATAAGCGGAATTAAATTTAAACTCATCTCTATGTAGATCTAAAGCACACCGATATTTAGGCTAACTTGAATTCTCAAATTGATCTTTTTGGTTATGAACAAAAACAATATGAACAAGTAAGCTAACAAAAAGTAAAGAACACAGCTTGTTTATAGTGGTACGGATCAAACGATCCTACGTCCACTCTCCTTCTTCAACTTGAAGAAGGGTCTTCACTTACTACCTTTCTTCCTTCTTGCTTACTTACTTCAATCGTGAATCTTGACCTTATAACAATTTCTTCCTAATTTCGTATATCAATGACTTGAAGATATTACTGTGAATAGTGTTCTACAAACACTAAAACCGAAATCATATAGAACGTTTGTGTGTGTTTACAAATTTTTGAATGCTAATTGTGTAGAGAATGTAAATGAACAGTCATGTATTCTATTCTAGCTTCTATCCCTATTTATAGAGATCTTTATTTGGTAGTTGTAACTTCCTCGTGAATTGCTTTGAGTCGCTTATAATCATACAAATGAATCTTGTAACTTCTTCTTGATTAGTTATAATCGCTTCTTGATACTTGAGTGAAATTTTCTAACACTTCATCGTCTGCTTTTTGCCTCACCCTGTCTTCGTCTTCATTCTATGTCTTGATGATTGTTTATCGTATTAAACCTCATCTGTCTTCTTCACGCTGTCCTCGTCGACTTCTTATCCTCATCCGATTTTCGTCCTAGTCTCGATTTCTTGACCTAGTCGATTTCGATATCTTATTTCTTGAACTTGATTTACAAAGTATTCATTTACTTCACTGCCTATACAAGATATTCACCTGGTCATCCTATTTTACAATTTAACTCATCAAAACTAATTACAACTTCCTTCCCAACAATTTTCCCCTTTTTTATGATGTTAAAACACACCAAGAAAAGAAATGTGTTAGTAATTTTAGCAAATAAAGATAAGAAAATACAATTAAGTCACGTAGTCGATAATCGAGCGATAGACTTAATAATCGGATGATCAAGAACAGATAAACAGAGTAGACCATTTAACTCAATAATGGATCACAAATGAATTAATGTTCAAGGTAGGTATTTTAATCAAGTCATGTTTCAAGAAAATAGTTAACGAGACAGATTTAGATTAAAGAAGTTAAAAAAACTTAATCAACAATCTTTGAGAATAGGTCAAATAGTTTCTTCACAAGGTTTCACAAAACAACTTTTCACATAGGTCGACAGGATCACGAGATAGAGAGATTGAGATCTAGTCATACCACCTATCCTGTTCGGGTATCTTAAGCCAATCAAAGACTCTATTCTTTAAAGACACCGTCTCTCCTCCCCTGTGCAAGATCGGCTATGGATTCAGCCTTGATGATTAGCCGCTTGATCTTCTCATGGTCAGACGACCATCTCTTGTCGTAGGAGGTTCCATTTGCGAATAGGAAGGTGCGACTACGCCGCATTAAACTCTTCATGAGCAAGATCGATCGATATTGATACATTTGAGGATCTCTCTCTTCTAGCCGGTTGTGAAATGCGACATTCTCATCCAAGCCCCATTTGATGTTCTTGCATACATGAAACCTGGAAGACCCAGTCTACTTCAAAGGGCCTCCATTTCACTTGATCCGCCATGAGCAAGACTTCCTTGGGAACAACCTCACCTCGATGAATTGGCACGAAGATATCTTCACCTTGCTCATTTCTATCCTTCCGAACCCATCTCCGTAAAGATCTGTCATAGAACTTCCCACCGCTTCTCCGCTCACGTCTTTTCTTTGCATCCCGTCTTTTATATCTTTCAATTTCCTCCATCTTCCTCTTCCTTTTCCTGATCTTTTCTTCTTCATCAATCTCACTGGGTTTTTGAGGTTGTCTAGAAGCCTTGGCTTTCCCAAATGCTCTAGATGAGGATGAGGGAGATATGACAGCTTTGATTTGAGCAGGATCTTGCACAGAAGATCTTCTTCAGCCTTCGGTTCGAGTTCGAGATACGGTGTCAGCTATCTTAGCTCCTCGTCTTAACCTTTTTAAAGCTCTTTCAGTCTTATCTTCTTCATCCTTTTTCTTCTTCTCCTCGAGTTTTCAAGAGTTCCTCGCATGCCTCATCAATTTTCATGCTTAGGGCCAAGATCTTATCATCTTGTTCATCCATTCTTTTCTTGAGCACACTATCTTTCCCCTTTTTAGCATCAAGAAAGCGGGTGTTACGAGATAGTGGCCACTTGCTCAATCTCGATCCATCAGCTCATGCCTTACTAATTCAGTCTTTTGATCCAACCGATCACAACGCTTCTTGTGAGCCGCTTGATTCAAGAATTCTCCTTCCATAAACCGTCACAGAATAGTCGTCTGCCTATCCTTCTCCATGGCTAATTGCATCTTCAATACTTGAGAAAATGAACCTTCTTTTGCTCTCCAAGATTCCTTAACCTAATCTTCAACGTTATCACCGATTTCACGATAAGCATCTCGAACGTATTGTTTGATCCAGCCTCTTGAGAGTTCATTTCCTCACTACCTTTTGTTTGACCTTAGCCATGTTTTCTTCATGTCGATTCCAAAAAATAGAGGTCGATCTTAGTTTTCTCGTGAACAAGCCTCTATATTTTCCTTGATTGAAGAAGTGATGATTCCCGGAACCAGATGTAGAGCACTCGGACTAGCTCTCTTCGCATTCAGCACCTCTTCCTTTAGTGCATTGAATTCGGATACGCATACGTATGCCGAAGGTCCCTGCAATTTCTTCAGATGGAGAAGATGGAGTTAAATCTATCTCCTCAATAGGAATAATAGCTTCAATTGCAGCCGGAGGAGAATCGCCCAATGTGTTGATGTTGTTGGCACTTCCGATTCTACCTCGCCTTGTACAGGCTCCATTATACTCTGCCTGTGTGTGCCTCCTCACCGTATCCATCTCAACCGGCTCATCGGCGGCTCCATCACCAACCTTCTCTGTCTCCTCTATTCTTTCCTCAGCTTTTTCAACATCCTCTTCCTTTTCATCTTTTTCTTTCTTAGCATCTTCGGCCTCCTCCTCTCGGTTGCATGTCTCCGAGATATACTCTTTGCAGGATATAGTCGAAGAACTTATCCTCGAACAAGGTGTCTAGGAAAGATTTGAGTTTAGCCTTCTTGAGGACTTCTTTCTCCCAAATTGACAAGTTGTTTCCTCCGCTTCGGCTATAAGGATGGTTGTTTCTTCAAAAGAACCTGATCTCGAGTCTTCTTAAAAGGTATATGTCAATTAGCTCTTTAAGAAGATCGTGCTCATCTCATAATGCGCTCCTTTCTCAAAGAAATTTCTTCCCTAACATACGTAGAGAAGTCTCGGTGAGGTCCCATCTCCCGATGGATTAGGTAAGTTGAGAAACAGGTTTGGTTCGGATGATGTCGTGGATAGGAAAGAGAAAGGGTCATTTGAAGGTTGGGTTTGGATTGGACTTAAGGGAGTGGACCGTTTTGGAGGCTCCGGCATGTCTTACCCGCCTCTTCATTGCTGAGGTTGAGGTTGGGGTACTTCATCCTCGATAAGGACGAAGATGATGAGGGTGATTTGGCTTCCTCTCCTTGTTCGGACTCATCTCCATGAGACACCCACTGCCTCTCGCCCTGCCCGCACTCCGACTACCTCTGCCGAGACACTTCCACCTTTTGAAGCTGTCTCCTCCTCCTCTTCTTCTCCTTCGCCTCCGTCTCACTGCCGAGGACTCATCCTCCAAGACTGTCTCCACTTTCTTTCCTTTGGCTTTGGAAGCCTTCTTTGGTGCTGGTGGAGGAGCTGGAGCATCCTCATCTCCTCTCGTGTCTCGATGGTCCAAAGATTTTCTCGTCTTTGACCAAGAGTCCTTTCTGTCTGGTGTACTTCTTCACACCCTCCTTCTAGTCCAGTTGTCGACCCAGCTTGTGTTCAAGTATGATGGTAATCCCGCCATAAATAGAATTTGAACACTTTCATCATATTGTCTTGGGACCAATTGCTTGACTAAAGGAATCGGATCGAATATACACCATGTCAACATTTGAATTCAGGAATCCAGATAATCATTAAAAATCTAGCAGCATTTGATCTTGATAAAAGAAGTCGTTGTCCTTCGTGTGATGAGAAGAGCCAATCATGACATTGGTGGTGGGGAACAATGAATACGCCATAGTAATAGACGAAAGATCTTGCTTCTCTCTTAGCATCAATAAGTATGTTGTTGTAAAGGAAATGAGATACTCCGTGTTCTCCTAAAATGACCTTGATCCTACGACCTCGTTCGAGCACTTGAAGATTTCCTTTCGCCCCGTGATGCAGGTTTTGAAGTGAGTACAATATATCTCGACTCCATTCGAGTATTCTGAGCGAATCTTTTTCTCTCTTTCAAGGGCTTCATGCGAGATCATGAGCCTGTATGAATAATGATATATCACATACAACATCGTAGAATTATTGATCACTTATATTTTAGCAATAAGTATTTACAACCAAACAAATTATCGAACCCTAGGGACTAGGAGTACAATGGAGCCTCGAAAACATGCATTTCCATAGAATTATAGTGGCTAAACGGGATGCTAACACTTAAATCAACAAAAAGCCAAGCAAGAGCAAACACATTAAACTACGAAAGCGAATTGAAACTCTAAACGAGTGCAGGTTGTGTGAAACGATCACTCGGGTGTTTTTCTTATACAATCCTTTGGGTATCTCACAAATCAATCACGAATCAAGGCATGGAATGGGCAAAGCTAAGAGCGATCACATAAATTCTAACAAACTAGCACCTAGGACCGTTGATCACCTAGACACGTTCACAATCGGATACTAATGCCTAGGGTCGCCTCTTCACTACACACCTAAGCATGTAATGTTTACTAAAGGGGAATCTAGCAACTAATCCACCTCTCGGTGCAATCAATTACGATCAAAATCATCACAATCAATCGAATAGTGTTGGTCCCGGATGAGATATGCAAGGAGGTGAAAAGTCTAGAAGGGGGTTGAATAGACTTTGCCACACTCAAAACTTTTTCGACTTTTTGTGAGCTGAGTGTGAGGTTAGAAGACTTTGAAGTCTTCTACAGCAAGGTACTCAGAGTGTGCTATGTGAGATCAGCAGACTTCGGAGACTCAAGTCTTCTAATGGTGCGGAAGCTAATCTCGTGTGTATTTGAAAAACCCTTTTAATAAAAACCTTCTTGATAAATACTTAGCAAGTTTCAAAGTGTAGGTTTATTAAATCAATGATGTATGAGCAATTATAAGTATGTATGCGTAAAGCTTGTAAAGACACAGAGATTTTTATAGTGGTTCGGATATAACGATCCTACGTCCACTCTCCCCGACTCCACAGGGGCCTTACTAACGAAACGGTCTTTTGTCCTCGTTCTCCTTGAGGATTTGACCACAGAGGTTTTACAAGTTCCTGCCCTTGTTACAAAGATGTGATCTTCGAGTGTTAACTCTTAGATCGAAATAATCAACATTTTCTCGTACAGAGATAATGAAAGGTGATTTTACAATTCCAACTAAGAAATAATCCTAATCGATTAGTTGCTCTAAGATAGCAATGGATTATTTCTCTAAGCTTGTGTTAATGCGTCTAAAGCTCTTGGAATGGTGATCGCTCTTGTTCGTTAGCTCGTCGTATTTTTATGTCTCTTTTGAATATGCGTGTGTTCCATGCGCGAGCTTGTAGTGATCACCAATATTCATAGAGATTGAAAAACTAGCCGTTGGAAAAGCTAGCAATCAAATTCTCTATCGCTTGGAAAGTATCAATTGTTGACTTGCTTGATTGTCTTGATTGATTCCCATCAATTGATTGACTTGCTTGATTGGCTTGATTGATTCCCATCAATCAAGTCTTGATTGATTTACTACCCGATTGATTCCCTTTATTGTTATTTGATTGGTCTTCCATACCTTCCTTGATTGCAATCTAATCTTTATGATTGAATCTTGATTTAATCATTGATTGTCAATCATCCTTGAATCTTGGAATCGATATCGGTCAACTCTTGAACTCAACTTGTCTCAACTTTGCTGATTGGACTTTCCATAATTCAACCTTGTTGACGCCAAGTCTTCTTGTCTCACACAGAGTCTTCTACCTCAAGTCCGCTTTGACCAAGTCTTCTCGACCAACCCTTCTTTCTCGATCCACGCAGTGTAGTTCACTTGAGTTTGATTGAAGGTCTTTGAAGCGTAATATATTGCATGGAATCTGTTGTCCCTTAGTTGACCGAGAGCCACCCCCATTGCATAGTCACTTGAATCACACATAAGCACAAATGGTTGTGTCCAATCCGGGAGATCAAAATTGGGGAACTCACCAAGGCCTCCTTAAGCTTCCCGAAAGAATCAAGACAAACATCATCAAACACAAAAGGAGTATCTTTTTCAAGTAAATGAGATTAGGGTTTAGAGATTTTTGAGAAGTCTTTGATGAATCTTCTATAGAATCCCGCGTGTCCCAAAACGATCTAACCCCTTTCTCATTTGTTGGTGGAGGAAGTTTCTCAATGGCTACCACCTTTGCTCGATCTACTTGCAAACCCTTCGAAGAAATATGATGACCAAGGACAATCCCATCTTGAACCATAAAATGACATTTTTCCCAGTTCAAGACAAGGTTAGTCTCTTGGCATCTTTTTAGCACAAAGCTCCAAATTTTCCAAGCAATTATCAAAACAATCACCAAAAACAGAAAAATCGTCCATGAAAACTTCAACCACATGCTCAATCAAATCATGAAAGATAGCCATCATACATCTTTGGAACGTAGCCGAGCATTGCATAAACCAAAAGGCATGCGCTTCCAAGCATACGTTCCATAGACACAAGTAAAAGTAGTATTTTCTTGATCTTCGGGGCAATCATGATTTGATTATACCCCGAATATCCGTCCAAGAAGCAATAGAATTTATGCCCACATAGCCTATCTAACATCTAGTCCATAAAGGGGAGGGGGAAGTGGTCTTTACATGTAGCCTTATTAAGTTCCCTATAATCAACGCAAACACGCCACCCCGTTGCTACCCTTGTAGCAACCACCTCATTTTGATCGGTTGTCATAACCGTCATACCACCCTTCTTAGACACAACATGCAGTGGTGAAATCCAAGGACTATCACTAATGGCAAAAATCATCCCAAAGATCAAGAAATTTAATCACCTCTTTCCTAATGACCTCTTGTATGATTGGATTAACACGTCTTTGAGGTTGTACAATTGCTCTACTACCCTCCTCTAACCTGATTTTATGCATGCAAATTGAGGGATTAATCCCCTTCAAATCTTCTATTGACCATCCTAGTGCATTTTTATTTCTAGCCAAAACAACCAACAGTCTATCTAGCTCACTAGGACTCAGTAAAGATGAAACAATCACGAGGTACCTCATTTCGGTGTCAAGGAACGCATACCGTAGATGCTCGGGTAGAGGCTTCAACTTTTCTTTCTTCTCCTCGGGAGTGGGTAGTCCTTTCACTTCAACTCTCAAAGGTAGTATTGGAGTCCTCATGCTTCCTCTCTCTAGTGTCTTTGCATGCTCCACTTTCTCACCGCAAGCATAATCATCACAAGAAACAATATCATCAAGAATAATCTTATCATGTGAATGCAAATTTCTACTTAAGAATGAAGAAGAATCAATTGAAAGAGAAAAGTTAGAGAAATCTTCCCATTCTTTTTGTAGAAGCCCATCAATCTTGTTCACGAAGCTACAACTTTCCACACTATCATGCTTCCTCAAAGAGTCTCTCAAAGAAAACTTCACCACTTCTTTGTTGAAACCCAAAGTCAATTCGCCTTCCTTTACATTGATCATTGCTTCGCCCGTGGCTGAGAAAGGTCTACCAAGTATAAGAGGAACGTGCTCATCTTCTTCCATGTCAAGGATGACAAAATCAGCCGGGAAGATGAACCGGTCCACCTTCACAAGAACATCTTCTACAATACCCCTTGGTCTTGCCACGGATCGGTCGGCGAATTGAAGAGTCATGGACACCTCTTTGATATCTCCCAAGTCTAGCTTCTTGTAGATAGAAAATGGTATCAAGTTGATGCTTGCTCCAAGGTCACGTAAGGCCATAATTGGATCACATCCACCAATCTCACAATGTAAAGTGAAACTCCCGGATCCTTCAATTTTTGTGGGAAGTTCTTTTGTAATAAAGCACTACACTCCTCCATGAGGTTCACCGTCTCATAATTCCCAAGTTTCTTTTTGTTTGCCATGGCATCCTTCAAGAACTTCATGTAGTGAGGCATTTGCTCTAGGGCATCACTAAAGGGAATATTAATGTGAATCTTCTTGAAGATCTCAAGAAATTTAGCAAACTTGTCCGCAAGACCCTTTTTCATGAATCTTCTTGGATACGGGAGAGGAATTGGAGTGATGTGCACTCCCCACTCATCACGGGGTATTCATCATTTTTCTTTTCTCGAAGCTCCTTAGCAATTTTCCATTTTGGGATTTTCTTTGAGCTTTCTCCATCTTCAACTTTCTTTCCTTTCCCTTTTTGAATTTTCATCCCCTTGTCCTCTTCATCCTCACTTGGCAACTCTACCTCTTCTTCCTCACTTACTTCCTCAACTTCTTTCTCAACATTGACTTTTTCACCATCTTCTTTTGGCATAGGAGGTCCCTCATATTTTGTTCCACTTCTCAAGTGAATACCCTTGCAATGCTCTCTAGGATTGACCTCGATTGTGGATGGGAACTTGCCTTTGGATTGCATATTCCCCACGGTTGTGGCCAATTGTCCCATTTGAAATTCAAGAGACTTAAGTTGATTCCCTTGTTGAGCAATTTGGGTTCCAAACATTCCCTCTATCTTATCAAGTCTTGCTTCAAATCGAGCATCTTTCTCCTCCGTCTTCTTCAACAATAAAGCCAATAACTCATCCGTTGACGGCTTCCCCTCACCAATAGGGAGCTTGGCACCGGGATCAAAACCCAGGGATATTGAACGCCACCTTGGGGTTAGCATAGGAGAAGTTTTCATTTCTCCTCCACCCTTGATTGTATGCATTTGAGTTAGACGAGGGTTGAGACGAGGGTTGACCTTGAGTATTGAAAGAGTTCCCTCCTTGTTGATGTGGAGGCCTATACGGAGCTTGGCCTTGAGGAACTTGAGGTCTTCCTCCTTGAAAATTTTGTTGATACCCTCCTTGAAATTGGGGTCTTCCCATGTAATTCACATCCTCAACTTGACTTGATTGGCCCTCAAATTGCCCCTCTTGCATTACGGGAAGTGGAGATGGTTGACTAGGTGAAAGAGAGCTTACCTTCTCAATTAATGTCATCATCAACGACTTCATCAAATCCCCTTGCTCGACTTGTGCAACTCTTTGGTAATCATTTTGATGTGTATTCCATTGTGATGCATTGTTCGCCACTCCATCTAGAATTTCTATCGCCTCTTGAGAAGTTAAGTATAGAAAATCACATTTGGCATAAACATTGAGATGAAGCCGGGCCGCCTCATCTATCCCACAATAGAAGAAGCAAGTTGTTTGCTCTTCCAGAAATCCATGTTGAGGACATGAGATCAACAAATTGTTGAATCTCTCCCATGCGTATTTGATGCTCTTCTTCGGCTTTTGCTTGAATCCGCAATTTCATTCCTAGCTTGAACGGTTCGAGAAGGAGGGTAAAATTTTAGCAAAAATTTCTGGCTCACTTCGCCCCACGTACGCACACTCCCCGTGGTAGAGTTTTACCGAGCCATTGCTTGGCCTTTCCTGTTAGTGTGAATGCAAACATCTCAGAACTTCTTAGCATCCTCTCGTGGCACCGTTGTACTTAATAGTGTCCGCCACCTCCAAAATCAATCCAAATGCTTGTGCAGATCATCTATCCCATCTCTCCCTTCAAATTGGTTTTCCATCAAAAGCTTTATCATCGATGGAGAAATCTCGAAGTTATGGACTTGAATGTTCGGTCTTGCAATCCCATCATAGTATTCTCGTAATTGAGGCTCAAAGTAGGCACGTATTGGCCTTCCTTCTCTCGGATGTGGAGGATTTTGAGGATCTTGAGGTGGTGGATGATTGGGTAGTGGAGGATTGTAAGGAGCAACATGGTTTTGATCTTGATATGGAGGAGGATATGGTGGATATGGAGGTGGATAAGGATAGGGATTTTGTCCTTGAGGATGTGGAGGATATGGATACGGGTATGGGTATGGGTAAGGGTAAGGGTTAGGTTGGTTTTGCGGGATTAAATCTTCTCCCTATTGAGGTTGAACACCTCTCAACTCCACGTGTATCCCTTGGATGTTTACCTCCCCTTCATTAGCATGAGCATCCCTTGGAGGAGGCGGATCCCCTTCCATTTCGTAATAGTAGCCCTTCGGTTTCTTCTTCGATTCCTTCTTCTTGGTCGTGCTTCGTTATCAATTTTCAAAGTTCAATTATGCACCTACCAAAAGAAACCAAGTATCAAATTCTCAAACAAAAACAACAAACAACAAAACAAGTAAATAAAATGCCACTAGTAAATCTATCCAACGAAATCTCAAGTTTCACCTAGACACACTTGACTAGTCCCCTCGGCAACGGCGCCATTTTGATCGTAGTGTAGTTCTAGTGGATAGAAATTACGACCAAATTTATCGAACCCAAGGGACTAGGAGTAAAATGAAGCCATGAAATTGCACGTTTTCAAGGATTATAGAGGCTAGTCAAGTTCGCAAATATTAAAGCAACAAAATAACAACACCAATTCAACAAGAAATTAAACAAAGTAATTAACAAAGGAACACCAAGTCGGAGAGAGTAGTACTTGGGTGCAAATCACCAAAGACTCGTCAATTTCGGATCATAAATAATCAAGTGCTCACTCTAAGAGGGATTATAGGGATAACCAACAATTAATTCAAATAAAACCGTGCGGATAAGCCTAGGTTCTAAATGATCACGTAAGGATGTAGGAATGTGAGAGACAACACTCTCATCCCCTCACTAATTACAAGCATAACAATAAGTAATCAATGTGCCTTAATGAAGTTCTAACTAATTAACCAAGTATCCTTGAGTTAACCAAATATTCACTTCAATCACAAAAGTAAACCTAACACCTATGCATCAATTCAATAAACCAAGTATCCTTGAGAAAATTAAACCAATAAACACAAGATCAAGGCTCACTTAAGTAATTAAATCATACAAAGCATCATTAAGACAAGTAATCACCTCAACAAATGAACACCCAATCATAAATTCACCAAAATCAACTCATCTAGGGGTCATTACACCCAAACACATAAGAATTTTAGTCAAACATGGCTAATTGAAAGAAACTCATAATCATTAAGTAACAAGGAAGCATGAACAATCTGAAATTAAAGAACAAAAACTTGATATAAATGGTAGATATCACCTTGATGGAGTTTAATACAACTTGTATGCTCAAT
The DNA here is from genome assembly GCA_030762865.1 of Paraleonurus japonicus. Lineage (NCBI taxonomy): Eukaryota > Viridiplantae > Streptophyta > Magnoliopsida > Lamiales > Lamiaceae > Paraleonurus > Paraleonurus japonicus. The sequence continues at coordinate 6,092,214 of CM061052.1, read as the reverse complement.
GCTATCAGCTATAACTCTTGGGTAATGAAAATCTTTCCAAATGCTAAGAACATCTATCACTATGTGTAAATGTGTGTAACTATGTGTGCAGAGAGAAATTCTAAATTAAAACCTAATGAAATGTGCTAAGTGTGGAAATCCTCCTCAATCAGCTGAAATGGGAAGTATTTATAGTGAGGGCAAAGTTACAAACTCCGCTTTGCAAATAAGGGCCTCGAAAATGATAAAATTTCACTCAAAATCGCGCAGCAGTGGTCCCACTTGGCCACTGGGGTTCTACTCGGCCGAGTGGCCTTGTCTTGGCTTCGCCGAGTGGCTTCTTCGCCGCAGAGTGACTCGGGCAAATTACCTCACTCGGCCGAGTGAGCTTGGTCATGGCCGAGTGAGAAATCTTCTCGCATGGAGTGACTCGGCCATCCTTCATCCCACTCGGCCGAGTCACATTTGCTATGGTCGAGTGAAGATTCTTCCGGAATGGGATGACTCGGCCATCGGGTGCTCTCACTCGGCCGAGTCACTTAAACTCCGTCGAGTGGGACTTCTTCTCGGGATCGCCAACTCGGGCATATATGCCTTCACTCGGGCAAGTCATAAGTAGATCGCCGAGTGGAAATCTTTCATAATAAATTGACTCGGGCATCTTCATTTCACTCGGCCAAGTGACCTCATTTTCTCTCGTTCTCGAATTTTGACCCTTCTCCAAGATTTTTCACCTCATCAAAACTTGTGCATGGAACTTTTGATCTCTTTCTTCACTTCTCAGCCTACCTCCTCTCCTAGAATGAATCTTGCTCACCAAGTTGTTGTCTAGCTCTATTCTTTGCTCACCTTTCATCCTTTTCCTAGAAGTAATTCAACACTTGCATGAAAGTATTAGTTTCACAAAATTAAGCACATTAACTTAAGATTTGCAATGAAATACACCAGATATGATATAAAATGATCATCAAATATCATGCAAGAATGAACCCAATCACCCACCTCCCTCCAGCCTTTGTCCAAATGGGCACGTATTCCGCTCACAATAGTTCGCTGGTGACTTCCACCTGCCATTGGCCTCGGGGTGTGCCACCGATGTGAATCTACGACAATCTTCGTGTTATCACACCATTCCTGCACCATGTTTCCTATAAACCGGGTCCCATTATCTCGATACCAGGATTCTAGGTATGCCAAACTCGCAAAGCAAATATATCTCCATAAAAATTTGATTATGTTACCTTCTTCGATCCTCGCTAGAGGTACAGCCTTCGACCCACTTGCTAAAGTAGTCCACCGCCACCAATAGGAACTTCCATCGACCCACCGCAATCGGGAATGGGCCCACTGTGTCAATCCCCACTTCACGAAGGGACACGGGAATGCATGGTCCCCATCTCCTCTGCAGGAGGTGGATGAGGCAACCATGCTTTTGGCATTTCTCACACTTCTTCACCCGCCTTTGGCATCCTGGGTCATGGTAGGCCAAGTATTTGGCCCTCAAGGCTTTCTCGACTATTGCCCGAGCCCTGCATGGTCGCACAACAACCTTCATGTATATCTTTGATTACGTACCTCCCTTCTTGAGGGGATAAACACCTTAAGTAAGGCTGCATGAAGGACCGCCGGTACATCTTGTCTTCGATCATTGTGTATCGGATTCTCCACCGAGCTTTCCTTTTATCTGGGCAGCTCTCTGGGTTACGCAATACTCGGTATATGCCGGTTCTCCAATCATCTCCTGCTCCGATGACCCCTACCGAGGAAACTGCTGTCAGCTTCTGCAGCTACCAGTGGTGATCTTCCCCCTCCCGCAATGTTGCGGAACTCGCCAGCTTTGAAAGGCTATCCGCTCCGGAGTTTTCCTCTCGAGGTATTTGTCTAACCTCAAAGGAACTGAACCTTCCTCGCAGCCTCGCCTACTCGCAAGGTAGGCTATCATTTTCTCTTCCTTAGCTTCGTACTCCACCGTAACTCCGCTGAGTTACAAGTTGGGAATCCGAAAATATGACCACCCGACTGCTCCCAGCCTCGACGGCCATCTCTGCTCCTCGAATCGGGGCCTCGTACTCAGCTCCGTTGTTAGAGGTAATGAACTCGAACCTTACCGCAACTTGCGTTTCCTGGCCCTCTGGATCGATAATTACGATACCCGCTCCACAACCCCGCATAGACACAGAGCCGTCAACATATACTTTCCATTCTCCTTCCTCCAGCGCATGTGTACCCTTTCCTCGGATGAAGTCGAGAGGGCTTGTGCTTTAATGGTCCTCCATGGCTCGAAATCCACGTCATATTCTCCCGGTTCGGACGGCCCATTTGACCATCCTCCCGAAAGATCAGCTCTCCCTATCACCTGCTTTCAAGGTATTTAGTCCGAACAATGACCTTACGCGACAAGAAATAAGGTCGTAACCTCCGTGCCGTGACCATTATAGTCGTGGCTGCCTTCTCTATCTCCGAGTATCGCTCCTCGCCTCCTTGGATGAGTTTACCGATGTAGTAAACGAGGTTTTGGGTCGACTCTCCTCCTTCACCAGCACGGAGCCGAGTGAGACCCCACCTACAGAGAGGTAAAGGTAGAGTGTCTCCCCGGAATTGGCTTCGTTAACGTAGGTAATCTGGGCCAGTCCGTTTAAGCTCCTCGAACGCCTCGCCGGCATCGCTCATCCCACTCGAACCTGGATCCCTTCCTCGACTCAAGAAGGGGTAGCTCCTCTCTGCGCAGATCTCGGCTATGAATCTACTCAACGCCGTAATTCTTCCATTCAGCCTCTCGTAGCTCCTTGATATTAGTGAGAGGCTGCATATCGAGCACAACTTTCACCTTAGCAGGTTAACCTCGATTCCCCGCTGGGTCACCATATATTCGAGGAATTTCCTGATTTCACTCCAAAAGAACACTTGGCTGAATTCAGCCTTCATACCATTCCTCCCGAGCTCTGAAAAGCTTCCTCCGGATCGCCACGTGTTCTCCAGCTTTCACACTTTTCACAAGCATATCATCAACATAGACTTCCATGTTCCTTCCTAGCCGGTCTCGGAACATCTTGTCAACCATTCTCTCGATAGGTTGCTCTGCATTCTTCAATCCAAAGGGCATTCTAATATAGCAAAAGTTCCGCTAGCAATAATGAAACTTACCTTTGGAATATCCGGAGGGAAAATTTGTATTTTATGGTAGCCTTGATAGGCGTCCATCATACTTAGCAGCTCAAATCTAGATGTAGAATCGACCATCCGGTTAATCCAAGGCAAGGGATAATGATCCTTAGGGCAAGCCTTGTTCGGATCTCGAAAATTTATGCACATTCTCCATTTTCCCTGGTTTTGCCACCAACACCGCATTGGACAGCCGTGGGAAACTGGATTCGCTTTGACATGTCCTACCTCCAGCGGTTTCTCCTTCCCTTCGTAATGGCGTCTTTTTCTCGGTCCAAAGACCCTTAGTTTCTCGCTTCACTGGTTTAGCTTGAGGGTCCACGTTCGGGTGGTGCATCGCCACCTCCTCGGGAATACCTGTCATGTCGAGGAAGAAAAAGCAAAAACATCTCGCATTTCTTTGTAAAGCTATTACCAGTCTCTTTCTAGTTCTGCTCCACCGAGCTCCGATCCTTGTTGTGTATCCTTTCTTCTCTGGATACAACTAGACCATCATCGCCTCTTCGTCAGCCTTTCATTTTTTGAGGATCAATTTCCTCTGTAATCTTACATCTCTTGGATTCTCGGTCCACCTCCTTGTCTCTTTTCGTGCTGCGATGCGGCTCTTTGTCGGCCATCTTTACCGCCTCCACGTAGCATTTTCTCGGATTGTAGCCGACCACTAGCTACTTCACCCACCTCATCGCTCACCGAAACTTGAGTTTCATGTGATAAGTTGATATGACCACCTAAAATAAATTCAATACTGGTCTATCAAGATCATATTGTAGGATGAGGGTACATCAACAATATAAAAATTTGCCATAACTACCTCCTCCGTGGAGCTTCGCCTAGCCCCACGGAGGGTTACTCGACCAAGAGGGTGGATCGCACCTCCCGTGAATCCATACAACGTTGTATCCACCGGTTTCATTTCTATGTTTAAATTCATCTTCTTGAAGCATTCCAAGAATATGATGTCTGCCGAGCTCCCCGTATCTACGAAGATCCTTGCTACCGTATATTCGGCCACATCCGTTGTGATGACTAGTACATCACCGTGGTCCTCCTTCCTCGTGCCTCCATCCTCACGGACCAAAATGAATCCGAGGTGTATGGATGACCTCCTTCGATCCCCGCCTCTCGGACGCCTCTCCTACCTCTCTCCCGAGGGTCCTCTCTCCAGCCTTTTCTAGCGCGGAAGGAGTCTCCTCTCGCCTGGACCTCCGACTATCATCTCGGATAAGTCCTCTCTTCTCGGGAGGGTCTCTCCTTCTGCCTCCCTCGATCATCCTCCCTTTTTCCTCGCCTTTGTCATCGCCTTCCTTTCTTTTTGCCCACAGGAGCTAACTCGATCTCTCGTAAACAAACTCTTTAAGATGTCCTCGCTTGGATCATCCTCTCAATTTCATCACGTAAGTGAAAATAGTTGTTAGTGTCATGCCCATATTCATTATGGAAACGATAAAAATTATCGACTTGGGCTTCGAGGCCCTCTGGATCGTGTCCATGGAAACTTCATTTCGGGGTGGTCGGATGCTACCTCCAGAGCTCTGCCGCTCAAGCTTCGTGGGGTGTACTTGTCAAACCTCGAGCGGGGTCCAGTTTTGCAGCCTTTCTCCAGCCTCCGCTATTGAGCTTTTCTTTGATGATTATTTCTTCTTCTCAGTCCACCAGGTTTGACCTCGGCTCTCTTCACCTTTCTCACTTCTTCCAAAGTGTGACGTACTTCTCTCGCTCTCCTTAGTAGTTCATCGAACGCCTAGACTCGGCTTCTTGGCCGTGGAGGAAAATAGGTCTCCATCTCTGAGATTGCTAGTAAAAGCATTAATTTTTACCTCTGGGGTGGCGGTTAGGACTTCCAAAGGTGCCTGATTGAACCTCTTCATGAAGGCCCGTAGGCTTTCATTTTCACCTTGCTTCATGATGAACAATGTCGGGCCAGAGCTCTAGGTTGCCTCCTTGCACTAGCGAATCGATGCAAGAAGAGTTCTCCAAACCGCTCAAAGGAGTTGATGGAATTGGGCTCCAATCAAGCTAAACCATCTGTGGGCTGCCTTGGATAGAGTAGTAAGAAAGACCTGCACTTCACACCCTCCCCATATCGATGGAGGAGGGCCGAATTTTCAAATCTCACCAAATGGTCATAAGGGTCAGTCGTACCATCATATTCATAATTAAGAGGTTTAAAATTGCTAGGCAACTCATCTTGTAAGATATTCTTAGTAAATTGGCAACTGTAACGGGTCGAGGCATACCGACCCGATTTTCCATCTCGATGCTTCATGTTGTCCATTTGTTTCCTTAAGGACCTCGATCTAGTCTTTCATGGCCTCGTATTGGGTGTCTCTTGTACCCTCTTCTTGGTCCTCAATCTTGCTTCCCAGCTGCCGAGGGGCCGTCTCCTTCCCCTATGCAGCTTCCTCACCAGCCTCCTCGATCGAGGAACCGCCGACCTCCTTTCTTGGACTCCTTCAGCCTCCCGGGGTTTCCTCCCGGTTCCCGGACTCCACCTCTCTCCTTCATTCATCTTGATGCTCGTCCCGCCTACTCCCCCAAGTTGGGATCGAGCAGCAGTTCCCCAGTCCTGGTTCTCCATTCCATCCTGCGGTGGGGGTCCTCCCCCTCCGCAATTGCTCTTGCTACAGCCTTTGAGCTATCATATCATCCAGCCGCTCCCGAGTGAGGGCAATGGGGGTAGCTGGTTCTGCATCCTCTCGAGGTATCCCTCGGCTGAAGCATTGGCAGCTCCAGTGGACCCCGCTATAGGGATTCCTTCGGAATCGCAGAGGAAGAGGAAGGTGGGTTAACCCCTCCCTCTCTAGCCGTAGCTCCCACTCCTCGATGGCGTTGGCCAGAGTCGAGCTTTCACCTCGTACCACCGTAACAAGTGGTGGTCCTTCAAGATTGGACACAACCATAGGTGGCACGGGGTTGGATGTAGCCTCGCCTTGCATTGGGTTTGCGGGGTTGTCCTTCCCGAGCCGGTACTAGTGCAATCGATCTCATGGGTGTACGTGCACCGCCATGATGTCCTTCTTTTAGATAATCGTAAAAGAAAAGAAGTTGAAACTCACGCCTCGCCTCTTCTTTAAGAACTCGACTGGCCCGTTTCCCCACCCGGGTTCCACGTGGGTAAAGTCTTTACGCAGCAGTAATTCCTAGCTCTTCTCGAACGTACTGCAAAAACACGCCGGAGGGTTCTCCGGCGTAGGCACTCCGGCTCAAGTCAGGTCACCGGAAAACACTCAAGAAAGTACGTAGGAAGTAGCTAAGTAAGAGTGATAGTTGATTGATTGATACCGTTACCTCCCTTTTGAGAGTCTTATTTATATGTACGTTAAGAGTGATAACCGTCATCACGGTTTCAGGGCATTATCCCGCACGTTTTCTCATGATGTCGTGCGTGGGTATCTTTTCTCTCAAGAAATCTGATCGTGCCTACGCTTTCCTCCCCTGGACGGAGGTTGGACCCGATCAATGAAGGAATATAGGAGATATTCCTTGACTTGGGCCTTAATTATCCAAACCGCCGTTACTTCTCGGTTTCTCGGTCTTATCGATGAGTATCCGCTATGGGCTTGGTCAAATACCCGCGTGCTCTTCAAATCTCGCTGGGCCTCGCGGCCCACCTATAGTCGGGTTTGGGCCTCGCGGCCTGCAGCTAGGTTTAGGCCTCGTGGCTTATTTGCAGCTAGGGTTGGGCCTCGTGGCCCATCTCCATACTGTGCCCGAGCCTTGTAGCCCACCCGTAGGTATGTTCAGGCTTCGTAGCCTTATTGCAGCCGATCTCGGCTCGGGCCCATCTCGGGTTTACCTCCTCTATTGAGGGTATTCGATTACGCCCTTGTGCCTTATTGGGCTGGTCGTATTTGGGCCCCACGTGTAGTTGGGCCTGACATTTTTATCCGCATCAATAATGGTAAGATACTCTCGAACACTAGATGTGTGTTTGCAAATTCAATGAAATTGTATTGAAGCACTCTTTTGTAAATAGGTGGACTCAAGGTTTTTTTTTTTTTAAAGTGCTTCTACCTTGACAATTGGATTTGCACATAGACATCAAATTTGCAATATCAACATATTCCTTTTGAGTAACCCTAGGTGGATTATGGAGATTCGAAAATTAGATAATGCAAAGAAGGATATATACAATAAATATCTTACCTTAATGGTGCACAAATAGTGCAAAAAGTTAAATGATGCACAAAAATGGATATATATAGAATGACACAAAAATGTACCAAAATGACGGGCTCGACAAGAGGAAAAGAAGCTTATAGACATCGACCCTCCCCTCATTGTAATACACTCAGAATTAGTGATGAAAATTGACAAAATTTACGATTTTAAAAATGCAATTTACAAGGAATGTGTAATCAAAATTTGAAATTTATTGAGGGCTTTGCTTCCTGGATGAGTAACGATTCAAATGAGACTTGACACATGTCGGACGTGACAAGAATAAAGAATTAGGGCAATTTTCCGGTAAAAATTAGAATTTTCCTGTGAAAAGGACCAAAATTGACACCAAAAGGATCAAAATTGATAAATTAAAAAAAAAAGAATTGAAATTGGATTCAAGTAAAGATATAGGACCATTTGTGATTTTTTCTGGGTTGGATAGTGTGCCTGCAGATTAATGCACACATTTCTTAAATTTTAGGTGTTGGTTAAATTGATTATTACGGACAATCCATTTACTTTTCGAGTATTACTCAAATTAACTCTACTTGATTTAAGAATTTCTTTTCATCTATAAATTCAAGCTTGTAAAAATATATATATATTAATTTAATTCATTTTATATTAGTTTATCAGCTCGATTTCTACATGTCCTCTTTTAATTTCCTCATTTATCTTCCTTTCACTTTGACTCATTATATATTCACAAGTCTGAGGTCCTTGTGTGTTGTCGGAGTATATGGAAATACAATTACCCAGGGACGGATCTAGGATTTCGTCTCAAGGGGGCGAAGAGTAAAGAGGAGGAAAGTTTAATAATTCAAGGGGGCGAAATGATAAAATATTAAGAATTTAAAGCATAAATAAAAAAATTTCCATACATATAGTAGAAAAATTTTAAAGCCAAGGGGGCGACCGCCCGCGCCCCCTAAATCCGTCCCTGCAATTACCTATCTCATGGACCGAAATTGCTTCCCTTGAAGATAGAAGAACTGCAAAATTATATGTCATAATTAGTGCAAATTTTTATAGTGTTAACGGCGTTTGTGCGCTGTGAGTGCATCATTAAGGTAACAGATTTACATACTCTAATATCACCCTTTCCATTGCCTCGTGCACTTAAAACTAGTTACAGACTCTTCTTGATTGTCTGTACGTTCAGCCTGGTTGGTTGTTCCAACAGGCGGAACATCGACATTTTTCTGGTAGTGAGGCTCCAAATAAGTGCACAAATCGAAATAGTTAATGCAAAATTTTCACAGAAAGTAGGCTATGAGGATGTGATTTTTTTTTTTTTTTTTTTTATATAGGGAATGGTGTCAAATGTGAAAAATGAAGAACTCTTTTTATAGATTCTGTTTTGACTAAAGGATGTGCATGAATTTTATGTCAATTTGCCTTTCTAAAAGGGTTAGGATGCATTTTTTCAATTGGTAGATTTCGTGCAATTAACCTATATATTTTTATGTTTGAAAGTTTGGGCACTGTGTGTGCATCATTTTTGAATTGATTAAATGGTGACTTGAACCCATGACTTGACGACCTAAGAGACGTTCTTCCAACAAATATTGTATTTCTTATGAAATTTATTTAAGACTGGTATTATTAATATTGTTGTTACAACGTTATATTTTCGAAGAAGATCACCTACTTCCACATTCCATTAATTCCTTATCTCACTCACATGCTAATATGTGACATCGACAAAAAGCACCCAAAGTCTAAATATACTCTTAATATGACAATGCACCGTGCAACTTAATTGTATTTTAAAATAGTCACACTTGTTTTCACTGAACAATTACAATAAATTATGATTTAACTACAATTGTTATGTTGCACCTTGTGTATACGCGCGAAACTATCCTAATTAATTTTCCATTCACTTCGACTCCTTATTACATATTCACAAGTCTGAGGTCATTGGGTGCAGTCAAGTATAGAATAAATCCAATTACCTCGGACCGAAATTGTTTCCCTTGACATTGAAGAACTTTAAAATTATACTATGTCATAATTAGTGCAAATTTTTATGGGGTTAATGGAAGGAAACCCTACCGTGGATTGAAAATGTTGCGTGGAATTCCCTTGTGGTTTGAAATTGCATGAAATTCTCTTGTGGTTTATAAAATTAAAAAAGAGAAAAAGAAAAAAACTATCCCTTTTTCTTAAAATGAGTTAATGATGCTATGCATTTCTTATATTTTTCTTTTCTTGTGTTTTATCAATATGATGACAACCGCGATGTGAAATTTCGATTTATCGTAACTCCGACTCGTGCCGCAAGTTATCGATAATTTTGCAAAGAATTTGCAAAGAAAAAAACTATGAAAGCTAATCAATTTTCTCATTATTTCCAAAGAATGAGCATACAAAGCATTATATAGAAGTTTCATCCTAACAACTAACTAACTTGCTAACAAACTAACAAACTAAAAACTTAAAGAAAGAACTAAGAATTACGAAAACTAAGTTCAAAAAGTTACTGGACCAATATTAAAATATTGAGTTCGCATCATTCCCGGCCCTTCGAGATTGTCCTTGTCCTCAAGGACGAAATCACATCTTGCTTCAAAAAATTCCTAACATCGAATTGAGTAATCTTCTTATCAATGTTAGTGCAATAGACCATACGTGCACACATCTCAAGTTCATCATTCTTAAGAACATCACTTGAAGCAAGAAATGGAATTTGAACACTTTCATCATACTGTCCTGGCGCCAAAAACTTGACTAAAGGAGAAAGATTGGACTGAATATACACCATGTCAACATTTGAATTACTGGAATCCAGTATAATCATTAAAAATCTAGCAGCATTTGAGCTTGATAAAAGAAGTCGTTGTCCTTCGTGTGATGAGAAGAGCCAATCATGAGACTGGTGGTGGGGAACAATGAATACGCCATAGTAATAGACGAAAGATCTTGTTTCTCTTTTAGCATCAATAAGTATGTTGTTGTAAAGGAAACGAGATACTCTAGGTTCTCCTAAAATGACCTCGTTCGAGCACTTAAAGATTTCCTTTCGCCCCCAGATGCAGGTTTTGAAGTGAGTACCATATATCAGACCCATTCGAGTATTCCGAGCGAATCTTTTTCTCTCTTTCAAGGGCTTTATGCAGATCAAGAGCCTGTATGAATAATGATATATCAGATACAACAACAGTAGAATTATCTCGCTCAGCAACTACCATACAGGACTGCAGTTTTTGTTTTCTCGAAGATGATTGCATGGCATAAAGACTCATGTCCATAAAGCGGCACTTCATCTTCGGCTGTGTTCTCACATTCTTCGTTATCACATTGAAAATAACCTCCTTCGAGAAATCTATATTTGTTATATTCTTGAACCCGGCATCATAGAGACTCTTCGACAGCTTCGAGTTTCCGCAACCCAGCACCAAGAAACTCTTCTCCGGCTCCGCCCGGCGATCCGACGGAATCCAACTGCCCTTTAGACTGAAAAGAGAGATGAGTGGTGAGCAAGCTTTTGTGTTGAGGCCACTCAGCGTACCACTCGAAGGAATTATCACTGCCTTTAATGGTATAGAATTGGTCCCAGTTTTCTAAACTAGTAAACTGTTCGAGGGTTTTCGCCAGCTCTTCATGTGTGGTTTTGCGCTGTTGCTTATTCCTTTTCCCTTTCTGCGTTTACTTTGCAATTTTTCTTCCTTTTCTTTCTTTAAACCTTCTTCCATTAATTCCTCTTCCACTGGCACAGAATCTTCCTTAAATGAAGCTAATGATTCTGGGGTTTTCTTCACTTCTATTTCATGCTCTGTTTTCAATTTGAGTTTTTGAGATTCAGATTCTTGCGGCACAGGAGCGACGGCCACGTACTCTTGTGGCGGCTGTAAAAGGTTTTGTTGTTTTTTTCATCTGGGATTAGCGCCGACGTCGATGGTTGCTCAGAAGTTTGATGAGGCGGTGCTGATTCTGTTATGGGAGGAGTTTCTTCTGCCATATTTGGATGAAAAGAAACTGTATATTTTTCATGAGATTTCCTGCATTTAGACTAGGCCATGGTTCTGCGGTAACAATCTCTATGTTCTTGCCGCATTCAATTCTTGGTTTCTCATTCTTTGACTGCCGTCCGTCCTTCTTGTGTTGTTGCCGGAGAGATCTCTTCAACATTCGCTCAATTCGATCCAAGGAAGCATTGTTTCGATCCATGGAGTTACAAATTGCATTCGTTCTCATAACTCCAAATTGAAATCGCGGTTTTCGATACTCTCAACGAAAGCACCAATTGATGAGAACCGCGATATGAAATTTCAATTTATTGTAACCCCGACTCAGGCCAGCAAGTTATCGATAATTTTGCAAGGAATTTGCAAAGAAAAAAACTATGAAAACTAATCAATTTTCCCATTATTTCCAAAGAATGAGCATACAAGCATTATATAGAAGTTCCTTCCTAACAACTAACTAACTTGCTAACAAACTAACAAACTAAAAACTTAAAGAAAGAACTAAGAATTACGAAAAGTTCAAAAAGTTACTGGATCAATATTGAAATACTGAGTTCGCATCACAATACTGATGTTTTGAGACCATACTACGAAGCGTAACAGGAAATAGATGAAATTATTAAAATCGTTAACTATTTTTTTAAAGAATGAGGTAACGGGAAATAGATGAAATTATTAAAATCGTTAACTATTTTTGAAAAAAATGAGATATATATTTTCTTTTAATAACCACGTTGGGTTTTTGTAATTTTCAAACCACGAAATTTCGTGCAACATTTCCTAAACACGAGAGGATTTCAAGTTTGTGCATTGTGGGTGCACTTAAAACTGGTGGCAGGTCCTACTTGATTGTCTGGCTAAACATCGATATTTTTCTTTTAGTGAGACTCCATTATTCATAAACCACAAATAAATGCACAAATCGAAAAAAATTAAAATGATATTTATTTGAATTAGATGTAATAAATAAATTGTGCATCATCCATATAGTGATATTGGTTTATCAATATCATTTATGTAAGCAGATCTAAATCTTGAAGCTGGTTGGCAAACCCTATTTTTCTTGTAGTGAGACTCCATTGCTCAACTCTCAAGTTCTTCAACAAAAAAATTGTGTAAGAGGGAGAGTGCAAATGCAGAATTTTCACATAAAGAAGGTTATGAGGATGTGAAAATGGAGAGCTCTTTTTATATAGATTTTATTGTGACTAAAGGATGTGTATGAATTTTTGTCAATTTTCCTTTTTTTTTTTTTTTTTTAACGGATTACTATTCATTTTTCAAATGGTAGATGTTGTTCAATTAACCAATTTTTTTATGTTTGAAAGTTTGTGCGATGTTTGAGCATTTTTTTAAAATTAATTAAATGGTGAGTTGAACTCATAACCTCACGGCATACGTAGTGGGCTCTAATTGTTTGAGTTATTCCACTTCGTTTGCGTTGTATGTGCATTATTAATATAAGATATCGAAATTTACGTATGTACTCTATCACTCTTTCTATTGGATCGTTGTCGTACCTTCATAGACCACCCTAAGAGACATTCTTCCAATTGAATATTGTATTTCTTTTAAAAATAGAGTTTGCTTTTTTCTTTTAATAAACAGCTTTGGGCTTTTTGTATTTTTCAAACCACGAGAGGATATTGCGCAATATTTCCAAAATACGGGAGGGACTTCAAGTTTGTGCGCCGTGAGATTTACGTACTCTATCACCCTTTCCATTGCCTCATGCACTTAAAACTTGTGGTAGACCTTTCTTGATTGTCTGAACGTTCAGCTTGGCTAGCGGAACATCGACATATTTATGGTAGTCAGACTCCACCACAAATAAATGCACAAGTCAAAACAGTTCATAGTAAATATATAAATAAATAAAACTATTTGAATGAAACGTAATAAAAAAATTGTGCATCATCCATGTCTATTAATATCGATCATTTTAATTTGCAAGAAGATCTAAACCTTGAAACTGATGGCAAACCCTTTTTTATTGTGTTCAAATTGTGCATCAACATTTTTTTGGTAGTGAGAGTACTTCATTGCTTAACTCTCAAGTTCTTCAACAAAAAATTGTATAAAAGGAATTGAAGAGAGAACAAATGCAAAATTTTTACAGAAGTAGGCTGTGAGGATTTGATATTCTTTTATAGATTTTTTTGATTAAAGGATGTTCATGAATTTATGTCAATTTGCCTTTTATTTTTTTAATGGGTTACGATTCAGTTTTTCAATTGGTAGATTTCGTGCAATTAACCTATTTTTATGTTTGAAATTTTTGTGCGATGTGTGTGTATCAATTTTTTAATTGGTTAAATGGTGACTCAAATTCATGATCTCACAGGATATGTAGTGGGGCTCTAATGAGAACCGTGAATTACGATAAATAATTTCGACGCCCAACTTAGGTCGGCAAGCAAAATCGAAAGATGCAAAGAATCTTGCTATGAAAAGTTACTGGATATATTTCATGATCCCTGAAAAGTGCTAATACAAGGAGTTTTATAGTCAACTCGCTCTCCAAACCAACTATCTGCCTGACAACTTTGAAGAAAACTACCTAACAGTTACAATTAAAAGAAATGACATATGCAGGTTGGCCAAATAAAAATCTTAATACTCACTTGACTTTAATTGACGAAAATACTTGTTGGACCTAGTTCAAATTGGAGTTTCAACTTATTGCCCTAAATGCGCCTGCTAGCCCAGGTCCCGTTGTAAATTTTCTTCGCCTGCCATTTATCGGCCTCGTCTCAATAATTGGAGGAACGCATGGAAGATTTTTTTGGGTGAGTAACATGGTGATGGTTGTGTATAGGAACACTCTGATATGGTTGATTATTATTAAAAAAAAAAGTATTTTTTCAATAAGATGATCACAATAAATAGGAAGTTAGTTTAGTTATTGGTTTCAATAACAAATACTTGAAAAATTAATTATATTACATAATTGATTTTAAGGTTATAAAAATGAAAGATAATATACAAATATTATTTGTCAATAACCACATGATGACGCATGTCTTGGTTGTTTTTTATTAGTACAAATAGCATATATTCATTAATTATAAATATGTAAATGCATGAACAAAGATTATCCATCGGAAGAATCAACCCAACAATGAGAACTCTCAAAGGAACGAGAAGCCCTATCAAGTATATGTGCAACAACATTAGCATTACGATTAACTAACTTAATCGAAAGTAGAGGATTACCACGTAGCAATGCCTTAACAAGTTTCCAAAAGTGGACTTGTCGATTTATTAACTCGTTAAAGCATCCATGACTCTTTTAAAGCACCAAAACAAGTTCATCATCCAATAAAGCTTGTCCACCAGAGGTAATGGGATTAAGATATGTGCTCATGCAATATGCCGAAATTGATTGCCTATTTTAGCAATACTTCCTTCCTGCTTTTGATTATTTTATTTATTTCGTACCATAAATGTCGAGACAAAAATAAATTTGGTCTCATAACTCATTGGGTCGCCAATTTTGTCACAAAAAGTTGTATGTCCAATTTTGGTCCCATGACTTTTGAATTTGTCCAATTTTTGTCCAATAACTTTTGAAGTTGTCCAATTTTGGTCTCATTTTTCGCGGTAAATCGAAAATGACTTCATTTTTGTCATGTGGCATTCGCGAACATTTTTGGACAAATTCAAAAGTTATGGGACCAAAATTGGAGAAATTTTCATGTCACGTGATGAGCTAAGACGTCGTTTTAGATTCTCCAGATGAAAATGGGATCAAAAATTAGACAAATTCAAGAGGTATGGGACCAAAATTGGACAGACAACTTTTTGGGACCAATACTAGAGACCCAACAAGTTATGAGACCAAAAAAAAATTTTCTTCTTAAGCCGTACAACATTTTTTAATACTTGTGCTCAAACATTTATACTATATTATTATTATATTACCTTTCATCTCTCTCTATCTATCACATCACATGTATTATATTATTATTGTGCTAACGTTTCATAATACTTGTGGCCAAAAGTGTTGGGACACTTAAGCCATACAATATTTCTTAATACTTGTGCCCAAAAGTGTTGGAACACCTAAGCCGGGACGGAGCGAAATCCCCATTATGTGTGTTTATTCAAGAGAAGTATAGAAGTCACTATGTGTAGTTGATCTCTAGATCTTTAAGCGCATGAGCAGTAGGTTTTGTATGTTATTCATTCAGATAGACTAATTCTTATAATGCAAAACCTAATCTGTATAACAGATAATGATGATCATTCATGATAGATATTTACATTTATATCTATAGAAGGAAAGCGCCTCTTTTTCTCTTTACTGTGCAAAATCCAATTACTCTCTCATCTTTACTCATCATAATCTTTCTAACTACTTCCCACAATATTAATATTTTAGAGAATAAATATTTATTTATTATTTTACAACTTTTGGAGTTCTTATAAAATAATAACATTTCTCTCATTTATACTAATTCATTCTCAGTCTAGACGATGATTTTTATTTGATCCAACAATTAGAACATATTTTCTAGAACCTTCAATAATTTTCTACACATCATAAAACTTCCAACAAGTTGTTCATCACAGATACACAAAGATAGAGAATATATCTTTTCCAAAACATGAAAATTAATCTGTACAAATATATTTAGGGAAAATAGAGTTTTTACCCTATAAGTTTGACTGACTTTGTTTTTCGTCCTCTTATCTTTTGACCTTTTATTTCAGTCCTATAATTTCAAAAAAATTTTGATTTTCGTCCTAAAACCGCTGTCCCAGGTTGCCCAACCGGTGATGTTGACGTGGAAATAATTTTTTTAATGACGTGGATCGCCACATCGACAAATTTAAAATTTTTTGGATGTATAGGGATCGAACTTGAGACCTCTCCACAATTGGGCAAAAGGCTTGCCATCTCGGCTAGGCACGGACTTTGGTATGAATCCGCCTTTTGTAATATATATTCAGCTTCGAAGTGTGGCATGCCTTTATAAAAAATCAAGAAAAAATGCAGCTTCTAGGGGTGGAACACGGGACATGTCTTGGCGTATGTGCAAGCAACTAACCACTCAGCCGGGAGCTATTTTATTAACATTATATTGTATATTAAAAAATATGAGTCAATTATTAAAAAAAAAAAAAAAAAGTGTTTTTGATGTTTCACTTACTTTTTAGAATTTATCATAATATTTTTAATTTTTTTGTCAATTTATCCACTAATATAATAATGTTCTATGTCAATTCATTTAATAAAAGGGTCTCCATATTTTATTTTATTAGTTGAAGGGCTTATTTGTTCAATTTTAAAAGTAAAAGTGTTTATTTGTTTTGGGTCTAATTTGTTGAATTATGGGGCGCGCTCAAGTCGTATAGATACTACCAAAAACATGTTTGCTAATAAAATAGCTCCCAGCTCGAGTGGTTAGTTGCTCGCACTTGCGCGCACATGTCCCGTGTTCGACCCCCGAAAGTTGCGTTTTTTCTTGATTTTTATAAAGGCATGCCACACTTCGAAAAGCTGAATATATATTACAAAAGGCGCATTCATACCAAAGTTGTGCCTAGCCGAGATGGTAAGCCTTTTGCCCAATTGTGTAGAGGTCTCAAGTTCGATCCCTATACATGCAAAAATTTTTAAATTTGTCGACGTGGCGATCCACGTCATTAAAAATTATTTCCCGCGTCCGTCACCGGTTGGGTAACCTCGGGATCACGGTTTTAGGACAAAATTAAAAATTTTCGAAGTTATAGGACTGAAATAAAAGGTCAAAAGATAAGAGGACGAAAAACAAAAGAAGAAAAAGAAGATGAGAAGACCAAATCGTGTGTTACATTTAAAACGTCACGTATTATTATGGCCCCATTTGAACCGAACACGTTTCGTTCTCAAATTTAACATTTAAAATAAAAATAAAAACTTGGAACCAGCTCGAGCATGCCCTTAAGGTTCGTTTAAATTGAAATCGTTTTGGTGTGAATCGTTTAGCTCGAAGTTTTATAGGGTGATTTTGTCAATCCATTTACTTATTTTTTATTTAATTTAATATAGTTATACGATAATTTTACTAAGAGCAATTCTCTTAAAAATTATTAAAATACAATAATATCATATTTAAGAAAGTAAGAACAAAACTTAAGAATTATAAGTGATTTCCAAAAATTCATGTTAAGACAAAATAAAAAAAAAGCTCGTTTACATGTGTATTATTATAAGAACAAATATGTGTTATATATTTGTTATATATAGTTATTCATACTTAATTGTATTTTGGAAAAGCATTTGTATAAATTATTAATGTGGTGTTTATTATGCTTATTGTGGTTGGTTTTTACCAATCCTTTCTATATATCTTTTTTTTTTTTTTATATATTTAAAAAAATTGAGTTACACAAAGTTGAATTAGACCATGTTTCCACATGTCCAAAGTCCAAACCAATTACATGACGCCACATGTTTAAACACATGTTGTTTTATCCATATGAAGATTTAAATTGAGTATTTTGTCTAAATTAGATTATTAATTGAAATTTCTAAAAGTGGGAGTTATTTTTATTTTTCAAAATTTATTTTTTTAACAAAAAGAAAAATGCGGGTTGAGAAGGGGAAGCTTGGGGTTTGGTAAATTGTAATGTTAATATTGTGGCACATACAATTTTTAGAAATTCTTACTTTTTAAGAGTTTTTATTGTTGAATTGAACCTTCAGATTTTATATATAACCTTTTTGATAATCTTTGTTCATACATTTAATATAGTTTACTTGCTTTAAAAAAAAAGACAAAGTGTAATGTGAATCAATTTCATCATAAAATTGATTTGTATGTGTATTTTTAAAATTATATTAATTATTTTATTAAAAAGATACTCCCTATGTCTCATTTTATATCGCTCAAAATCCCAAAATGAATGTTTTTTCATACCTAAAATCACAAAAAAATAATTTCAACCTCTCAAACCAAACTCTTCCAAACATTTCTTACACTGCAAGAAAATAATGAATTAGGTAACAGAGGGAGTACCATTTGGAAAAATAAAATTGAAATGCCCATTTTTAAATTTTGAACAATTTAAATTATAAGGAATGAAGTATTTTAGTTATATGGTAAACTGGTTTACATATAAAATAGGTATACATTATAAAATAAATACAACTTTCTCTTTCAATGAGCCGAAATTGTTTGCATTGGTGAATGTAAAACAATAAAAAATACATAATCAGTGCAGATTTTTATATATGTCCGAAAGTTTGTGCACTATGTGTGCATGCATCATTAAGGTAACTTATTTCGAAATTAATACTCCGTATTTCTTTTACCTAATTAATTTCTTGTAAATTTAAAATAGAGATAGACACATAATAAAATAAAATAATGAATGAAACACAAAATAATGATAGAAAGTTCTACAACACTTAATTATACCAATTCCCTTAAAATCATAAAACATGAGACATATTTTTATATTGAACTAAACCCAATTGGACAAATTCAAAAGTTATGGGATCAAAATTGGACAAATTCAAAAGTTATGGGACCAAAATTGGGCAGATAACTTTTTGGGAACAAAATTGAAGACCCAATAAGTTATGGAACCAAATTTATTTTTATCTCACGGCTTAAGTGTCCCAACACTTTTTGGCACAAGTATTAAGAAATGTTCGTACAATAATAATATAATGAGTAGTATTTGTGTGCATATTGTGCACAATAATAGATTGTGTGCATAAAGTTTGGTTACGGTGTAGTATTATTTTTGACATTGTATAGTATTAGTTTAGTTACAGTGTAGTATTAGCAACTTTGTATAATATTAGTTTAGTTACGATGTAGTATTAGTTTAGTTATAGTGTAGTATTAGGTAATAACATTGTGAACACTATTTTTGTGTGCACAATGTGCACACAAATATTTGCCTAATATAATACATGTGATGTGATAGATAGAGAGAGATTAAAGGTAGTATAATAATAATATAGTATACACTACCCATAACCCAAAGGTCATGGATTCGAGTTACCATTTGCCCAATCAAAAAATAATAGTATAAGTGATGTGATGAATAAAGATAAAAAATGTATTTAAATATATTAAATGAGTGACATATTGTGTGATATGTATGTAGTATAGGGATAGCGGCATCTATACTTCTCTTGAATAAACGCACATAATGGGGATTTCCCTCCGTCCCGGCTCAAGTGTCCCTACACTTTTGGGCACAAGTATTAAGAAATGTTCGTACAATAATAATATAATACATGTAATGTGACGGATAGAGAGAGATGAAAGGTAGTGTATAATAATGATATAGTATAAGTGATGTAATGTAGAAAGATGAAAAATGTATTTAAATATATTAAATAAGTGACATATTGTGTAATATGTATGTAGTATAGGGATAATTATAAAAGTAGGATATGAATAAAAAAGGAATGGGACATTTAAATAGGAACGACGTAAATGATAAAATGAGATATATACTTAAGCCGGGACAGAAGGAGTGTATATCCACAAAAACACTCACGCACATAAAAACATTCCAAATTAATCCTCTTAGACAAGGATAAAAACTGTAAGAGGGCATAATAATCTGAAGAAACATCAGAACTTTTTATGTGCGAAAAATCAGACCTGCATAGTGTATGTCTTTTCACTTCCTGAAACAATTAATCCTGGAATTAGAGGCCTAATTTCTCTCTCAAAAATCTTGCTCACATTGTTATCATCTTGCTCATTGGAAAATTTTGAACGGGCGATTTTGAATGTTAAGAAATGAATTCGAAGTAGAGAGAGACCATGATCGCATGAAAATTTAACATATTCGATATTTTCAATCGAAAAAAGAAAAAGCAAAGAAAGTAGACCATTGGAAAATTTTGAATTGACGGTTTTGAATGTTTAAATTGAACTTGCTTGAGCTTTTGATAAAAGTGTCGCTCTCTTGTTTTTGTTTTAGGCAAGGTTTGTATTTTATATGTATTTTTAATTTTTAATATTAATTATTTTATTAAAATATACTCCTTTCATTTTTTTTTGAAAATATGTTCATTTATTTTATTTGTTCGTTCATAAAAATATGCACATTTTGTAATAACCGAAATCCTTATATGAATTATTAATGCATGTTATTAATTTTAATAAATTAAGTATTATAATTTGATAATTTTTCTAATTGAAATAGAAAATTAAAAATTTTGTAGTGTTTAATAATGTGTATTTATGTATACAAATAAATTTATAAGAGGTATTAAATAGAATATATATATATATATATATATATATATAAAGTTAATTTTAATTAAAAGATAAGCGTAAGTCGGATAAAGTAAAAGTAATATAAGTAAATTTAAAAGTTTGTTTGGCGTCCATAATCTTATCTCACGTTTTTTCCTTCCGTCTTCCGCCGTCGTAAGTCGGGTAAGTAAATTAACGCCGCCTTATTCCGTCTCGTGGTTTTCTCTGGTATTATCATATTATATATGGAAATGCTCGTAGCGATTAAGTAGATTGTAGAAATAAGATCAGCTTGTTGTTTCGATTCCTGTAGCGTCCGATATATGGAAATGTGCTTTTTCATTCAATCACCACCGTCGTTAAAAGCGATAGGTGGCGAGGCTTATACCGTTGTGAAGTCGGTTGTGCGTAGAGTAAAATTCTATTCTCCATTGTTAGAATCAGTGTATGAAATTAGTAGAAAAACAAGCCGAAAGTGACGCGTAGAAACGGGTTTCAACGTTTAGAAATAAAATTTATTTTTGTTGATTCTCACTCTTTGAGTCATTATGGGATGTAGTAATGGTCATAGGCCTAATGGTGAGTAGGAAACGATGAAAATAGAGTATCAAAAGCTTGAAATGGACGTTAATGGCATAGGTTGCATTTCGTCGTTCTCTGCCAAAATGGTCGTCGCCTTTCCGGCAGCCGTTGGAGGCGGGGCTTGGGTGAAATGGGAAGCCGAGATTGTAAGGATTCCAACGGTATTTTCGGTTTTCCGATCGGAGGTGTAGAATGACCGTAGGGACCTATTGTGCAATAGCCTTTGAAAGTATAGGGGAGGCCAAAGAGAATTAGATTAACTACAAGGACTAAAATACAAATCTTATAGTTTGGTCAACTAACCAGTCAACGGTCAACGTTGACTTTTTATTTAATTACAATTTTGCCCCTCATTTTCAAACGCTTGTAGAATCTTTGTTTTCATCCGATTTGATCCAAACCAGCGTCAAATTATTTCAAATTCAAAGATCTACATTTTAATTCTAAAATCACGGGACGAACAGCATTATAAAAATAACCATTTTACCCCTGAGCAGTATCGTCGTAAACTCCCGTTTTTAATCCAAATTCTTCGTTTCAAGTCCGTTTTTATCCCAACGAGTTTCTACACGCTCTAAATAGGATTATATTATCAATAAACTAGCTAGTTTGTCTTTTGACCATCAAACACATTAATCGAACTTTAAAATCCTTAGGAAAAGACTAGTTTGCCCTTTAACCTCTAGACCAAATTCGGTGGTCCTATAACTCTAGAAAGCTCTTATTATAGTTATTATAAGTTAATTATCATATCTATTACAATGTTACGAGGGCACAATATCATTTGTAGGGCCAGAAGAACATGAAGCATAAAAGCGATTCTGCTCCAAAACAGTGCTCATACCTAATCGGGTGGGATAATTTCCACTCTTAATTGAGTTTATGTTTTCATGTTATGATTGTTATGTTAAGGTGTGATATGTGAATGATATATGTCATGATTATGCAACAATTGTGAAATTATGTTCAAGCGGGTAATGGCCCGTATTATGTTCAAGCCGGGTAATGGCCCGTATTATGTTCAAGCCGGGTAATGGCCCGATTACAATGTTCAAGCCGGGTAATGGCCCGTACAATGTTCAAGCCGGGTAATGGCCCGTACAATGTGCACATGAGTTATGTTTTCATGTTATGTGTTATTTGCATATACATTTTATCGGTGCAATCATTGAGATTATTCCAGGTGTATTTGAAACACTCACCCCTCATATCCATTATTCTGAGATCTTGAGTTTGATGTGGAGGGACGATGAGGATGCGGCCTTTGTATCTTTTGGTTTCGGTTGTGTAATTATTATATATGGGTTTGCAAGCTGGAGTGAAATGCAATGGTGTCTTTGTTTGAGTAGTCCAAGTATCTTTGGTTGAAAAGTGTGGCAAAATATATTTTGCCCTTTTTCTCTTGATATGTAATTATCGCATGTGAGCGAGGTTTGTTAAATTCTTCTTTCTTAAGTACGTATCACCGATTTCTGGTTGCTTTGGGGTTAATATTTTTAATTTGGTTATAACTTCCGCTTATAAAAATAATAATTTTATTATCATATATCTGGAAATGAGTTTTAAATTGTATTTAGTAGCGCCTCGGCTCCAAAGTAACATTATTTTAAAAAGGGAGAAAACTTGGGGCGCTACACATTTTCTTTACGGGCACAACTATTTTATCGGCATCCTTCAACCATTACGTAATTATTCAAATGTCATTTTGCATAGCCCGAATATGCTACAATACTCTTACTTTATCTATTTTTCTTAAAACCAGTATCCAACTCTCTAAGCACATATTTTGGGGACCAGAGAGTATTAATTATTTTATTATAAATTACTCCTTGTCTCAATATTATTTACAAATTTTTATTTTCTAAACATCCTACTATTATTTTCATACCAAAAAAATAAATTATCTCAATAACTCAACTCTCCACGATATTTATATTATTTTACAAAAAAAAGGTATTATATTTTTGCCCACATTATACTCAATCCAATCAATTTTTTTCTTTATATATAAAAATTTATCTAATTATCACTCAAAATTCAACTTATTATACTTTATTCTTAAAATGTGTAATCACTATATGCTTGCGAAATTATTTAGGGGACAAAGAGCATATTTGTCACGCCCCAATTTTAATAAAAATAAATTTTGAAAATAAATAATAATTTTAAAATAAAAGCGTGAACAAGATTTTAACTTGAAAAAAAAACTACAACTCTATTTGACAATTAGCTGAAACTTTAAAATAAAATTCTATTTAATTAAATTCGAGTGAGTATCAACGATAATAAAAATTAAGACTTGTCACTAATAATTTAAATGAATAACTAGATAAAAGTAAAAGTGAGTTTTTTTAGATTTCGGGCTATGCATCCTCCGTTGTACCACGTTGGCTCTCAATCGAAAAGGGGAAAAAGAAAGGGTGAGCAAACCACGGCTTAGTGGGGATATGCTTGTCTAAACTAAATACAATAAGTAATTAAATTAACATTTAGTCCATTAATATCACCTCGTTTATAAAGGTCGAGAAGGACGTATCATCAATGGTGTCTTTGTCATTTGGCACTCAAAAATAATATTTATAATTCGCCTTAACAAATCCACTACTATGTAGTAGGATAAGTAAGGGTCGATCCCACGAGGGAATATGAAAATTATTTAAATTGTCTCAACAAGACTTTTGGTGACTCAAATAACACAAGGTGTTTTAATGAGACAGGAAGGTATTATAAAAAAAAGGATTAAATAAAGAGATAATTAATAGGCACTTAGAGAGTTATAAATTCTATCAATAAAAAGGCTTCAATCCGGTTCATTCTTACCTTGTGCTTGACTATGTTAATTTACACGTAACGATTGTTCCACTTTATCCCGGATTAATGACCCTCAATAAATAACAAGCTCTATTTATTGGTTTTATCCCTTAATATTATTCAATTGAAACAAGCTCTTCAACGAACCTTTTTAAGCAGATAACCTAGATACGATCTACATTTAACCCGATAAAAGCATTAAGCACTAGGATAAAAGATCAAACAAATTTCCGAATATGCAAGCTCGAATCGAAAGAACCCGATTTATATCTCATGGATGTTAGTGACGCAGTGTTACTTAAAATGTGCCAACATTACGGTCACAATATCGATTCGTCCTTCCACTTCCACTAACCCTTAACCCACGTTTTGTCTTGTTCAATGTCTTGTTTTCTTTGAGAATGAAGACTTACGGCGATTACGAAGTCATGCATTTGAAAAAGCAAGAGAAGAGAAGTTATAAAGATCATGGGAAGTTACATGGAAGTTACCTATTTTCAAGGGAGATGTGGAAGTTATCTTCAAGCATTAAGAGTCCAGATTTATCTATATATACACGGCTGCTATGAAGATTAAAACTTGGAGTTGAGAGAAACACAATCTAGCATAGTCTATTGGCATAGATTATAGAGTTTATTGTATGTTTCTATCTCGATACTTCCGTTGGTGAATGTTCCAACATTTCACTCAACATTGGGTCTTTATATGTATTAGTGATAGGTTAGATTGATCATTGTTTAGTCACTATATACGTAGATCCATTCACGGTGTGGCTTATGTTTTCACCGATTGTATCACTTAACAATTACTAGTGATAATACGCCGATTAGCGGTATAGACTTATTTATAGTCTATACAAAATTTTGATATTCATCTTGCAAATTGTTTAAGACTTCATTTGTGTATTTACTGTTCATTTATTTTTGTCTCGTGTTGTTCTCGATTGTGCCAACATTCGTGACAATATTCTACAAAAACACTTACGCACACTTTCAATTGGCACGAGGCCGTTGAACTCGTTATCCCGAGTTTAGATCCTATGTTTGGTGTGATTAATTAGGCCACCAGTTCTTGATGGTACGAATTATGCAATTTGGAAGCCTAAGATGCGCATGTATATCAAATCCATTGATGAACGTGCATGGAGGAGTATTTTAACTGGATGGACTCCACCAACAGTTCCGGCCGACAATACCGAAGCTCAAATCAAGAGGGAATTAGAATGGACAAATGATGAGGTGACCACGGCCGGCTTCAATTCAAAGGCACTCAATGCCTTGTTCACCTCTACGGATGTTTTCATGTTCAAAATAATTTCTAAGCTGTGTATCTGCAAAAGATGCATGGGAGAGATTACAAGAACATTGTGAAGGATCCGAGAGTGTGAGAAGGACAAAGTTGCGGATGCTTGGAACCAAGTTCGAAAATCTAAGGATGTAGGAAGATGAGACCATATCCTCCTACAATGAAAGAATCACGAGATCTCCAATGAATCTCAAGCACTTGGTGAAGCTATATCCAATACAAGGTTAGTACATAAAATCTTAAGAACTGTTCCTAAACATTTTGATGCTAAGATATGTGCTATTGAGGAAGCTAAAGATACTGATGCTATTACTCAAAATGAGTTGGTGAGTATTTTGAAAACGTATGAAATGAATTTTTCCCAAAGAGATAATGAGAAATCGAAAGAAAATTTACATTTTCAAAGGAGAAACATCTTCAGAAATCTTGATAAACAACCATTTATTCTTGAAATAAATTACGATGAAGATGTTATTGATGATTGTGTCGACAATCTTTGATAACATTGCTTTCTTAACTAAGCGATTTAATGCATTTTTGAAAAGAGAGCAAATAGACTTAGAAATAATTTGCAAATTAAGAATCAAGATAGAGATTAGATTGGTAGTTCCACGACAATTGCACGATAAAAGTAGGAATGTTAATCAACCTAGGCAATTTGATAGAGGTAACAAGATCAAATATGATCCGTAATATAGGAAAAATATTAAATGTGATGCATGTTCTGGTTTTGGTCATTATGCTAATGAATGTGCCAACACTCTTTTGAGAAAAAGGGTAAATTTCAATGTTACCTTAAGTGATGAGTCGATTGTGAAGATGATTACGATAAAAATGAAGAATATGTTTTTTCGCAAGAATAATATATGATGATACTTTTGATGATTTCTTTGGATGATTACGATTTGAGTGAAATGTGCCAACATTTGAGGAAACATTGGAAGCTCCGAGGAATTTAATTGTTTCTCAAGTTCTTGTGTAGATAAAGCGGTACTTCTAACAATGTTTGTGAAGATTGTAAGTCCAGTTATCAAAAGCTTGAAAAGGAGTTAGAATTCACTCGAGAAAGCCTTGAGGGACATGACTATTGAAGAGTCATATCAAAAAGATTTGGTGATAAAGCTTGAGGTCATACTAACAAGGAAAGATCTAGAGATATGCAACCTCAAAGAGCAACTCAAAAGCACAACCACGAATTTCAAAAGATATTCGTAAAGTTCACCCAAACTTGATGAGACACTAACAATTGGAAGCACTAGTAGACATGGTCTTGGTTATAATGGTAATATCACTCGATTTTAAACAATAATAAACCTTTCGTTGTGTTTACAAAACCTTTTGTTGAACTGAAAAATTGAAAAATGATTACGAAAGAAGGATGTTTGTCATTATTGTTTCTTGAAGGTCACAAATGACCAAATTTGTTTTAGAATGAGACAGATAAAAAGTTTTCTAAAATGTCTTTGAAAATGTTGCCACATTCTGCTCAACATTCGAAATAAACAATTCAAAAATCTTTTCAAAAACTGTTCAAAAATCTACTTGGGTGAAAAAGTCAAATCTTTGTATGTAATGTTGTTTACACCTCTTTAAAAGCATGTGTTTCGGGACTATGGTATTTTGATAGTAGGTGTTCTAGATACATGACCGGTGAGGAAAGTTATCTCACTGATTATAAGGCTTATGATGGTGGAAATGTTACATATGGAGGAGGTTCAAAAGGTAAAATTATTGGTATAGGTACAATGAATGTTCTGGTTTTCCAAACTTGACAAAAGTCTTACATGTTAAAGGTTTACTTGCAAATTTGATTAGTATTAGTCAATTATGTGATGATGACTTGAATGTAAAGTTTGATAAAAGTTCATGCTATGTGTTAAACAATGATGATAATTGTCTCATGGTTGGTAATAGATCTCATTGATAATTGTTATCTAATTGATTCGAATCAAGCATGCTTTAATGTTCAAACCGATGAGAGTATACTTTGGCATCAAAAACTTGGACATGCTCATTATAGGAATATTATCAAATTATTGAAATTTGATGCGGTTAAAGGTCTACCGAAGTTACAAATATGTATGTCAAATGTGTGTGGATCCTGCTAAGTGGTAAACAAGTCAAAATGTCACATGAAATATTGACACATTGTACTACAAAACATTGCTTTGAACTTTTGCATATGGATTTAATGGGACCAATGGAGACTGAAAGCATTGGTGGTAAGAGATATTCTTTTGTCAAAGTAGATGATTATTCAAGGTTTACATGGATTGAATTTCTTAAGGAAAAATCGGATGCTTTTGGAGTATTCAAAATTCTCTATAAACGGTTTAAAAATGTTTTTGATACTAAGGTTAAAAGAATAAGGTCGATCATGGTAGGGAGTTTGAGAACAGCTTATTCACTAGTTTTTGTGAAGATAAAGGTATAATTCAAGAGTTTTCTTCTCCTAAAACACCTCAACAAAATGGTGTGGCGAAAGGAAAAATAGAACTCTACAAGAGATGCATTTAGAGTAATGTTTTTATCCAAGAAACTTTCAAAAAGGTTTTGGGCTGAAGCTTTGAATCTTGCTTGTCATATATCCAATAGAGTTTATTTAAGACCTAATTTTACTAAAACACCTTATGAGTTTTGAATAACAAAAAGTCTAATGCGAAATACTTTCATGTCTTTGGTTGTGTTTGCTACATTACGAATGATAGAGACCAGCTACACAAATTTGATTCAAAAGTGATAAGGGTTTCTTTCTTGGTCATGCTAGAAAGCAGTAGAGCTTTTAGGATATATAATCTTAGGACAGAATCTTGTTCAAGAGTCTATGAATGTTGTTTTTTATGATAATGCAAGTCTTGCAGATAATGTCATTGAAGAAGATGTAATCGATCTTATTGAGCGGATGCAAAGTTACGATATTTCGAGTCGATTGAGAATGTTGCTACAAATGTGCCCACATCTGAAGCAACATCACCTCAACATCCAGAAATTAATAGAACTATGTCTTATCTGCTACGATACCATCTTCCAGAATTCTCAAAAATCATCCACAAAACGGATCATAGGTAAACCACAATCAGGTGTACAAACAAGGAGAAATTGAGTTTTGATGCAAGACATGTGGTAAGATCTATTTGTATGACATCTATGTGCAACAAGGTGAACTTTGAATGTTTTCATTCTCTCAATGAACCTAAAAATATTAATGAAGCAATGAAAGATGAAAAGCTGGATTAATGCAATGCATGAGGAGTTAAATCAATTTGAAAGAAATGATGTTTGGATACTTGTGCCTAGGCACGATAATGTAAATGTAATTGGTACCAAATGGATCTTCAAAAACAAAAGCGATGAATCGATAATGTTGTAAGAAACAAAGCTAGATTAGTTGCCCAAGGCTATACACAATTAGAAGGAATTGATTTTGATGAGACTTTTGCTCTTGTTGCTAGAATTGAATCCATAAGGCTATTACTTGCTATTGCATGTTACATTGATATAAAAGCTGCATCAAATGGATGTCAAGGCCGCATTTCTAAATGGAATTCTTATGGAAGAAGCATATGTAGAACAACCTAAGGGGTTTGAGAATCATGAATTTCTGATCATGTTTGTAAACTTAAGAAAGCTTTATATGGTTTGAAGCAAGCACGTAGGGCATGGTATGGTAGATTAATTGATTTTCTTGTTGAATTCGGTTTTTATAGAGGTGAAGGTGATAGGACCTTGTTTATAAAACATTCGGATATGATATTATGATTGCTCAAATATATGTTGATGACATTGTGTTTGGTTCTACATGTGAGAAAATGCTTGAATTATTTGTACATGAAATGACCACTACCTTTGAAATGTCGATGGTTGGAGACTTGAATTACTTTTAGGTCTTCAAATTAAACAATGCAAGGATGGTATTTTCTTTTGTCAAAGTAAATATGCCAAAAATCTTGTGAAAAGGTTTGGTTTAGACAATGTTAAACACACGAAGACACATATGGGATCGACACAAAAATTGTGTAAAGGCAGGTGTTGGCACAAATGTTGACCCAACATTGTATAGGTCGATGATTGGTAGTCTTTTGTATCGACTTCTAGTAGGCCGGACATCATGTTTAGTGTTTGTTTATGTGCTCGTTATCAAGCTGATCCTAAAGAATCTCACATGAATTCGGTTAAGAGGATAATTAGATATGTGGCGAGGCACATGCGATTATGAAATATGGTATAGCAAAGACACTAATTGTTCTTTGATTGGCTATAGTGATGCGGATTGGGCGGTGACGGTGATGATAGAAAGAGTACAAGTGGAGGATGTTTCTACATGGGTAACAATCTTGTTTCTTGGCATAGCCGAAAATAAAATTGTGTCTCCCTATCTACGGCTGAATCCGAATACATAGCCACGGGAAATTGTTGTACTCAACTTCTTTGGCTTAAGAAGATGTTCGATGATTACGGTTTGGAGAGCAATACCCTTACTGTTTATTGTGATAATACAAGTGCAATTAATATATCTAAGAACCACTGTGCAACATTCATTAACTAAGCATATAAGTATTAGACACCACTTCATTAGGGACCTTGTAGAAAAAGAAGTTGTAAAGTTGGAATACATTTCTCTTGAAAAGCAAATTGCGAGACATTTTTACTAAAGCCCTTGATAATGAGAGGTTTTCTTCTCTTAGAAAATCTCTAGGTTTATGCACTAATTAGACCTATATTTCTTTGTGTGTTGTGACAAATGTGCCAACATTTGTAACAACACTAGAATAATTTATTTAAATTTTTCTAAGTATTATAATATTTAGTGTTTTTGAACTCTCTTGTGTAAATAGTATTAGAACCTGTGATTAATATAAATTGTCCTGGACACACTTCTCTCAAATGCAATTAAATAAACTCACAATTAGATGTTATGTCATTGAGTAACTATGGGGCACGGAGTTGACTAATACGATGTTCTCTTTTCAAAAGGTGACTTAAATGCATCAATATATTCACAATCCATTGAGTAATTATGGGACACGGAGTGACAACTACGATGATCTCTTACGGAAAAATGGATCAATGTGAATAAGTGAGAACAACAAAATATAGTGCAACACATATGAATTTATTTCATATAAAAGCTGTGTTGAGAAGTGTGTGTGCCGAGCATTCGGTGAATAACATTACGGTTCTCATATGTATATTTACCTCCACGAGTTTGAAAATTTCCGAATATTATTTTATGGAGATTTATTTATTTTAAATTGTTCCCAACAATATTATATAGTCTAATTTAATTAATTGTGCGATTATTTTATCTAGATTAAGCGGTTTTTAGCGAGGTCTTTGAAATAAACTTCCAACATTCGGTAATGCCCTATTTCTTATGGATGTGATTAAATCTTATTTGATTAACTCCGATGTGTTCACAACTTCTATAATCTTTCTCTTTCCTATTTAAGGTCCTTAATACTCGGTGTATTCTATACATTATATCATTGTTTGAAATTTAGCACAAGTGTTTGAAAGGTATTATTAATTATACTTCTTGGTATTATTCTTCCATCACCTATTAATATTTAAATTGATTATTTAATTAATATAATTTGAATAGTGTTTGCAGGTTATTAAGTATCATGGCTGATCAAAAGGGCTCTTCACCTTCACATTCGAAACACTCAACCTCTCTGCTAATTCATCTTCTTCACGAAACCTTCGACTCCTAGCTACAATGGCCACTTTGGGAATGTTTAGAAAATGTTGGCGCACCAGTCCCAACATCACCCACGTCAATTAGGGTTGGATCGTTGGATGTGCCGATATCGCCAACCCACGCCGAGAATCCCATCGAACAACCATTCGAGACTCCGATTTTGGGCGGAACGCCACAAAATCGGGATGGCGCGGCTTCAGCGAAGCCCCGTTCTTGAAACCTACCCTATGACGATTGAGCTAGCTGAAGGAGCCACTTACGATCAAATCGTCTACGCATTCAAAACCCTCACTAAGCGAGACGATTTACCTGTTGTCAAGGTCGGCGACGTGGAGGTGGACTTCCAACAAGTACAAACACCTTGTGTTTACTCCACCACAATCACCACAAGATGCTTCAATAGATGACCCGTCAACGATTCAAGCGACACTTTGGTGAGCTTACTACTCGCTTTGAAACCGTTCGCCAAAAGGCGTCAAGCTCCGAGGGGCGTGGTCAAACGTCGTTCTTACCGAACAATGGGTAGAAGGGTCGATTACTCGGAGAAAGGGAAGAAGCAGAAGCATGATGATGGAGTTGCTTCAAAGCTGATTCAAGTGTTCGACTCGACTCTTCCGAAGAGAAAATGAGAGAAGCAAGCCCGAGAGAAGGAAACAAGCGGTTAAGCCTCTGTTAGGTGCTCGGCCGAGGGGAGTGCTTGAGGATTACGAGATGAATCAAACATTGGTGGAAATGGCTGCTCGTTTAGAAAGGAGGAGCAAAAGTACAATGAACCGCGAGGATGTGCCGAAGGATGTTGGCACACCAATGGCAACATCATCCTCGACTCTGAGTCCTCTTCATCGGAAGCTAGTAAGGCAAAATCGATGAGGTACATACCGATTCCTCTCTGCATATGTCTTCTTCTCGATTCGATGATAGTTATCATGGTGTTGATAGTGATAAATTTAGGACTTTGAGAACTCGAGTGATAGTTGGGGAAAGAATAATTAAGATGGATGATTTTGTCTCTATGAATCTAGTTGGATATTTGGTAGCGGATCTTTGATCCATTCCCTCTAGTTTGCTACACCTTACTTAGTTGATTGGGTATATGAATTTTATGCTAATCGAAGTAAGAGTTTCTCGAAGTAAATTCTAAGCACTATGGGAAAGTAAAATTTAGAGGCAAGGTTATAGAGGTGACTCACTTATAATTAATTCTATCTTAAGAACTAGAGATGATGAGGATCCACGGGTGGATAATTTGGATGAAGTGATTAGTGTAATTACTTGGAGGAAGGATTCTTGTGTGGAGGTACGGGATGCATTCGTCGGTTTTGACAAGCCTTTACGGTGTTCTTGACAAATTAATTGTTTACAATTGGCTACCTTCATCAAACACAACCACTTTAACCTCGGACCATCTTAGAAGGTTTAATCTTGGAAAGACTATTTTTGACAATATGATGACATATTCGGGAGAATATCAAGCAAAGGGCTACTACCTTATCCTAGTCTAATTCACATGTTGATTTCGGCTCAAGGATTTCAGAGAGAAAATAATGAGATTGTCGGCTCATTTGCACTAAGTCTGGCAATATCTCATGTTCTCGAGAACTGGACCACAATTACGGTGATGTGCCGAGAAATGTTGGCACACACGCTGCCAACATACCACAATTACAGCCGCAATTTATCCGAGATCAAATTGCTATGATAGATAATTCAATTAATAATGCCAAGTGTCATTAAGCAACCTTGAGATGCACAAAGAATGCAGGAAGCGCTCCTTTCTACTGTCATCACGGGGAGTAGGACTGATGTTCTTTGCTACTCAAGTGCTGATGTTCTTGATATTCTTCTTTGAACCCATTTGCTAGTGATGGAGATCTTTGGTGGTACAAGTCTTTAGTCTTTGGTGCAAGTGGAGGAGGACCAAAATGCTGATATCTCTAGAGAGCTGGAACAAGTGCGGCTCCCGATGCTTTGAAATGGGAATCGATACCCGGGATGTGTCGGAGAATGTGCCCACAATTCCCACCAACAATGCTTTGATGGACCCAACAGTTCAAACATGGACGTTGATGCTTTGAGAAGATAGATGCGATGGGTGGGATGATGAAGATCTCGGTGTGTTGTATGATGATTTGGGTGATTGGGGACATTGATGATCCGAGCGAGGGGAGCTTTCAAAGAATGGAGAAGCTTGAAGAAAGGGGGAGTTCGTGCAGACTCAAGATGCAGTGTTAAACTAAACGGCCCAATCCGCTCCTAATCTTCATTTATAAGTTTTATCTGCTTTTGTAAGGACTCAATTTATATTCTGTTTTTATGTTTATGTCTTTTTGAACTTATCCTATATTATTTTAGGTATGTTTTTGAACTTAATGTTAGTTTGGAATTAAGTTAAGTTTGTTTTGGTTAAGTCCTTGTTACTTTGCTCGATTTTAATTTCGAGTAAGTCTAGTATTTGTTAATGTTCGTATATTGTGTTATATGTCCTTATGTCTTGTTGCTCGATTTATGTTTGTTAGTTTATTTTGTTATCTTATGTTTACTCGACTTTGTTTTAGTTAAGTGTTAAGTCTATGTTATGTTCGTATTATATGTTTGAGTGATGTTTTATGTTTAGTGTTGTTCTTTTGGCTAAGTAATGTGATGTCATTTACTTGATGTTAATTTACTTATCTCTATTGTGTACACATTCTGCTCAATGGTACAACATCGGGTGTGTTCCAGAGAAAGGCCGGTGGAGGAGATTGTTGATGTTAGTGACGAGTGTTACTCGAGAATGTGCCAACATTCTGGTCACAACATCGAATTCGTCCTTCCACTTCCACTAACCCTTAACCCACGTTTTGTCTTGTTCATTGTCTTGTTTTCTTTCAGAATGAAGACTTACGGCGATTACCGAAGTCATGCGTTTGAAAAGGCAAGAGAAGAGAAGTTATAAAGATCATGCGGAAGTTACATGGAAGTTACCTATTTTCAAGGGAGATGTGGAAGTTATCTTCAAGCATTAAAAGTCCAGATTTATCTATATATACATGGCTGCTATGAAGATTAAAACTTAGAGTTGAGAGAAACACAATCTAGCATAGTCTATTGGCATAGATTATAGAGTTTATTGTATGTTTCTATCTCGATACTTCCGTTGGTGAATGTTCCAACATTTCACTCAACATTGGGTCTTTATATGTATTAGTGATAGGTTAGATTGATCATTGTCTAGTCACTATATACGTAGATCCATTCACGGTGTGGCTTATGTTTTCACCAATTGTATCACTTACTAGTGATAATACGCCGATTAGCGGTATAGACTTATTTATAGTCTATACAAAATTTTGATATTCATCTTGCAAAGTGTTTAAGACTTCGCTGTGTATTTCTATTCATTTATTTTTAAATGCATGTTGTTCTCGATTGTGCCAACATTCGTGACAACGATTCTGCAAAAACACTTACGCACACTTTCAATATCACCCTAGTAAAATACTAGTTGCTACTAATTGCCATAAATTCGCAACAATTACGGATTACAAAATATGAACTAGCATACATGCAAGAATAAATAACCTAGGTGGCCAATCTAAATTAATTATTCAAAACACGGAATAAGAAAAATAGATGATATAAATAATCCTAATAAAATTTCACAAACAAAACGAGTCAATTAACATTCATGAAAACACAAGTTCGAAAATCCCGGGATTGAAATAAACAAAATTAATTTAAAATCAAAAGCTGCAAAAAAACTCTAAAATCTCTGCGTGTTTTACGCTCTCTATTCTCAGATGCCAGCCTACCTTCAATCTGGTTCATCTCTTGATTTATAAGTGTCAAAATTTGTTGAGAATATCCCAAGAAATCAGATTGAACCGATAAGTTTGTTAAGATTCATCAAAATCCGCTCCAAATTCAAACTTTTAAAATTTCAAAATCGACCTTTGGGTTATCCAGGTGTGGGCTTCTATGCATACATTTAGGCTTCTTCAAAAATCACAATCTCTCATCCAAAAAGACCCTAAATCATCCACAAATTACAAGAAAAATATTTAAATGATAATCCAACTATTAAATATCATAAGTACGAAAATGTGCATTTGTTAACAAAATCAAGTGTAAATAATTACACTTTTTACTAATAAAACTATGCATAATTTTCTACATATCAATCACCTTGTTTACAAAGGTCGGAAGACCTATCATCACCTCGTTTATAAAGGTCGAATACCTATCGTCACCTCATTTATAAAGGTCAAAAGACCTATCATCACCTCGTTTATAAAGGTCAAAAGATCTATCGTCACCTCGTTTATAAAGGTCAAAAGACCTATCATCATCTCATTTATAAAAGTCAGACAATTCCTCATAAATATTTCACATGAATGACAATATAATCACAGTTGTATTTAATATAGACAAACATAGTAAGATAGAAATCTCCATCTTAATTGATCAACTGCGAGTGTAACAAAATAGCCTCGTAAATTAGCCTTCGTAACTTTCATCACCTAGCATTAATAATTATTTACACTTAATTAGCACATATCCTAATCAAATTTTCAAGAGAGCTAATGGTCGTATTATATATTTATTATAAATTTGAGGATCAAAATGCAAGGGTCTCAAATAGTTTGAGACTTAAGTATAAGAAATCATAAATTAATTTGGGATAATCTAAATCCCTAAATTAATATTAAATATAATTTTTAATAGAATGAATTAGATAAATAAATAAACAATAATATTAGAATAAAATAGGAAGAATATTTAATAAAATAAATAAATAATAAAAACAACAAAATAACAAACACACGTGTTGGTCCCACTTAGTTGAGTAGATTAGACAGAACTTGAATTAGTCTTCTAGGAAAAATCTAGAAGGGGGTTGAATAGATTTTTCAAATTTGATAAATTTTGAAACTATTCAAAACACCCAAGTAGCACAACGGAATTAAATTTAAACTCAACTCTATGTAGATCTAAAGCACACCGATATTTAGGCTAACTTGAATTACGAAATTTATTTTTGGTTATGAACAGAAAAACAATATGAACAAGTAAGTAAACGAAAACAATAAAGGACACGATTGTTTATAGTGGTTCGATCAAACGATCCTACGTCCACTCTCCTTCTTCAACTTGAAGAAGGGTCTTCACTTACTATCTTTCTTCCTTCTTGCTTACTTACTTACAATCGTGAATCTTCACCTTACAACAATTTCTTCCTAATTTCGTATATCAATGGCTTGAAGATATTACGTGAAAAGTGTTCTACAAACACTAAAAGCTGAAACGTATAGAACGTTTGTGTGTGTTTATAATATTTGAATGCAAATTATGAAGAGAATGTGAATGAATAATTGTGAGATTGCCAAGTTTTTTTCTATTCTAGTTTCTATCCCTATTTATAGAGATCTTCATTTGGTAGTTGTAACTTCCTTGTGAATTCTGTTTTGAGTTAGTTATAACTATATAAGCTGAATCTTGTAATCGCTTCTTGACACTTGTGTGAAATTTCTCTAACACTTCATCGCCTCGCTTTTTGTCTCACCCGTCTTCGTCTTCATTCTATGTCTTGATGATTGTTTATCGTATTAGACCTCATCTATCTTCTTCATCTTTGTCCTCGTCGACTTCTTATCCTCATCGATTTTCGTCCTAGTCTGATTTCTTGACCTAGTCTCGATTTACGATACTTATCTTATTTCTTGAACTTGATTTACAAAGTATTTATTTACTTCACTGTCTATACAAGATACTCGGTTGGTCATCCTATTTTACATTTTAACTCATCAAAAACAATTACAACTTTCTTCCTAACAATTTCTCCCTTTTTGATGATGTTAAAACACAGCTCAAGAAAAGAAAAAGTTAGTACTCTTAGAAGATAAGAATATTACAAAGTATACAACTAAGTCACTCGGTCAGGATAATCGAATACTAAACTTTATAATCGGATGATCGAGCAACAAAATTGATCAAGATTGAAGTCGGATAATCGAAGTGATTATACGAGAATAAGATCAATGTTTGAGATGATTTAGTGTTATGAATTTATAAGCCGATTACTTATACCAAGAATTAGTTAGTTGTTTTGAAAGTAAAACAAGTTAGTTAAACGACCAAGTTTATGAGAGTAGTTCAAAAGTGTATTCACAAATATTCCAAAAAGACTTGCATTTTCCATATTCATTAAGACAGTAATCGGATAAGTAGTATGAGATAGACTTAATCGTACCACCTGTCTTCTTCTCGGAATAGTCATTCGAGTCGAAGACACGCTTCTTCGGACTCAACGTCTCCCTCCCTCGGCTAGATCGGCCATCGTCTCGGCTTGGATCGGCATCTGCTTCACCTTTTCCCTATCCAGACGACCATCTTGTGTGAGTGGAGCAGACATTGTTGAATAAGGTGGTGCGACTATGTCCACATTGAATTCCGTATCTCCGAGATCGATTAAATCTTGATAGAAGTTGGGATCCTTCTCCTCTAGCCATTCATGGAATGCTATGTCCTCGCCTCTGCCATAGGTAATTTTCTTGCAGACATGGAACAGAAAAATCCATTCCCCTTCATAAGCTCTCCACTTGGCTTGTTGATCCATGGGAATGATTTCCTTGGGCACGGCGTCATTCGATGAAATGGGCGAAAAACCTCTTCTCCTTCCTTATTTTTCGACCTCTGAACCCACTTCCTCGTCTTCCTGTCATAAGTTTTACCAGCCTTCTCCTGCTCCCTCCTTCTCTTCGCATCTCTTCTTTTATATTTCTCCTTCTCTTCCCTCCTCCTCTTGAGAATTCTTTCTTCCTCCTCAATCTCGAGACGGGGTCTTACGAGGTTGGATAGATGCCTTCGCTTTCCCACTGCTCTAGATGAGGATAAGAGAGATTTGATTGATAGGACGGGACGGGATCGGCGGTAGATGGTAATTCCTTCCGAGATTCAGGCTCCGGTTCGACTCGGTGGATTCGATTGTCTTCGTTCTCCTTTTCGGTCTCTTTAAGGCTCTCTGAGACTTCTCTTCTGCCGCCTTCTTCCTCTCTTCTTCGCTTTTAACAACTCTTCGAGATAACTCATCTAATCTGAGATTTAAGGCCAGCGTTGATCTTCTTGCAACTCTACTCTTTTCTTGAGCTCACTATCTTCCCCCTTTTTGACATCGACAAATCGGGTGTTGCGGATAGTGGCTACTTGCTCGATCGGCCCATGAGTTCTTGTCTTACCAATTCGGTCTTTTGATCCAACCGATCAAGACGCTTCTTGTGAGCCGGTTAAATCTGAATTCTCCTTCCATAAATTGTCGCGAGAATAGTCGTCTGCCTATCCTTCTCCATGGCTAATTGCATCTTCATTACTTGAGAAAATGAACCTTCTTTTGCTTTCTAAGATTCCTTAACCTTGATCTTCAACGTTATCACCGATTTCGCGATAAGCATCTCGGACGTATTGTTTGATCCAGCCTCTTGAGAGTTCATTTCCTCAGCTACTTTTTGCTTGACCTTAGCCATGTTTTCTTCATGTCCGATTCCAAAAAATAGAGGTCGATCTTAGTTTTCTCGTGTACAGCACCTCTATGTTTTCCTTGATTGAAGAAGTGATGATCCCGGGAACCGACGCAGAGCATTCAGACTAGCTTGCTTGAGAATAAACATCTCTTCCTTCAAAGGTGTTGAATTCGGATACGCATACGAGATGCGAGAGGGTCCTGCAATTTCTTGAGATGGAGAAGATAGGGTTAAATCTATCTCCTCAATAGGAATAATAGCTTCAATCGCACTGGAGGAGAATCGCCCAATGTATTGATGTTGTTGGCACTCCGATTCTACCTCGGCTTATGCGGGCTCCATTATCTATTACATTTGTGCCTCCTCACCGTATCCATCTCGGTTGGCTCATTGGCGGCTCCACCAATCATTCCCTCAGCTCCTTCACCTCATCTCCTTTCTCGAGCACGTCAACCTTTTCCAGCCTCTTTCTCCTTCACCTCAACTAATTTCTCCACTTCCTCCGGTGCCTCATCTCCAAGATATACTCTTTGCGTAACGTAGTCTACAAATGTGTTCTCCATTAGGATGTCTTGGAAGGATTTGAGTTTAGCCTTTTAAGAACTTCCTTTTCCCGGATAGGCAGATTGTTTCCCCCTTGCTATTAGGATAGATGTTTCTTCAAATGAGTCTAATCTGAGTCTTCTTAGAAGATATACATCAATCAGTTCCTTAAGAAGCTCGGGCTCGTCGCAAAGGGCTGATTCCTTTCTAAGGAGGAATTTCTTTCCAAGAATCCTTAGGGAGGTTTCTGTAGGACCCATTACACCGGATGGGTTGGGGAGATTAAGGTATAGATCGATTCGAGATGATGTAGAGGGTAAGAAAGAAAAAGGATCATATGTGGGTTGAGTTTGAATTGGACTTATGGGAGTGGACCGTTTTAAAGGCTCGGAGGCAGCGGTCTTACTGCCTCTTCATCGCCGAGGTTGGGATGTGGAGGGTTGGGGTACTTCATCCTCGGATGAGGAAGATGAAGATTGGTCTTGCTCCTTGTCTTGGTCATCTCCAAACGAGACTTCGACCCTTTCTCCTTGTCCTCCTGCAGCCTCGGTTGAGACACTTCCCCCTTGAGAAGGCTGTCTCCATCTCCTCATCCTCTGCTTCCTCCGTCTTAGCAGACGAGGACTCGTCCTCCAACACTGTCTTGACCTCTTTTATCTTGGCTTTTGAAGCCTTCTTTCTTTATCTTTGGAGGTGGAGCTGGAGCATCCTCGTCTCCCTCTGTGTGCGATGGTCCAAAGATTTTCTTGTCTTTGAACAAAAGTCCCTTCACTGGTGTATTTTTCACTCCCTCCTTCCAATCCAAATTATCTAACCCCTTGACTTATGTTCAAGTATGATGGTGATTAAGCCATCATACTTGTTATCTTGGTCAAGGACCACCTCATTAGCTCCGATGAAACCGGGTTTTGGTAAATTTCTTTCTTTCCTCCATCGGCCTTGAATACACCATCCTTGCCCAATTGATTTACGCCCCATCAATTATCGCCCTTAGACAAGAAATTTTGGGCTTCGTCAAGCCATCGTGGCTTTGCCGCTCTCCCAAAATGCATTTAGTTAGAATCGGCATTAGCGGCCTATACTTCCTCTTCAACATTGGTCTTTTGCATTCGCCGTCGTGTACTAGTAAGTTCTTCTCGCCATTAATCGGAAGCTTTCCAAGTATTCCGATGCCTTGTATATGAAAGGGTTCTCTCCGATGGTGCTTAATCCAAAATTTTCTCCGATTTCATCAATAGAAAAATACCACCTTCTTATTCTTTCCTTTGGTTCGAATTTGAGTTTCCAAACCGAGTGTCGGTAGCCTTTGCCACTGGTTAGAAACTCAGCAGAAAGATCATCCAAAGTTAGATTCCTCGACGATTTCTTCGTGCAATCTGTTTCAGACCTCTGGATTCAAGCAAGCTCAAAATTTCTCTGGTCTCGGGATTAGTAGAAATATCCCACTTAACAAACATTTACGATTTCGTTCTATCTCGATCGAAGCAAGATCATATTCATACTTGATGTTCGATTTCTTCGATTCCGCCATTTTAGGAATATAAAAGGTTTTAGGAGGGAAAGGAAAAGTTTTAAGAAAAGTATGAAGGTTTTTATGTGTGCGTAAATGAAATTATGCACACGAACTCCTATTTATATGGAAAGATATAATAATAAACAATTATAAAACCAATAATTGCCTGAAAAAGTGTAAATATAGGCTTTCGAATCGCCATTAATGCAATTATGACA
The DNA here is from genome assembly GCA_030762865.1 of Paraleonurus japonicus. Classification (NCBI taxonomy): domain Eukaryota; kingdom Viridiplantae; phylum Streptophyta; class Magnoliopsida; order Lamiales; family Lamiaceae; genus Paraleonurus; species Paraleonurus japonicus. The sequence continues at coordinate 6,051,551 of CM061052.1, read as the reverse complement.
TTTATTTTGAAAAGTGCATAGAATAATATTTAATATGTCGCGCGTGATATTTAGACGGTTCATATTTGAAAGCGCCTCCATTTCTAGCGCGTGAAGCTTACTCGCCGTATTTCAAAATTATATTTGATAAAATTTCTTCTGTAGTAACTTCTTCCTGACAGAGTTACTTATTTAAGAAAATACTTTTCAGTTAATTGGAGAGATAAAATGAAAAATACTTATATTTTAATAAAAACAAAGTTTGAACCCTTATCTCTTTATTTTTGTAAAACAAAATATTTTTATTAAACTGAGTAACTTCATTTTTGAAGAAATATTAAAAGGATTATGATATTAAATTCATATATTAATTATATGAACCTAATAAACATAATTTAATCAACGATTAAAAAGTTTAGAGGGTACTTCCTAATAACTTTCACCTTATGCGGATTGATAGCATCATCGTCTGCTTCATGATTACTTGGATAAGTAGACCTTGTCTTATGTTGAGATATGTTTATCAAACCTTGTTCTTTCTGAAATCAAAAACACTTAGGCAAATCATTAGTAACTTTTGTGAGTAATTCGAACAATGTACATATACTCATCTGTCTTTGTAAATGCAGAGACGACTAGTATGTATTTGTTTGAATTACTTCATGTCGAACAAGTAAGTATCAAGTTGGTCTAAGATCAATGGATTAATCCTTGATTCTTGATTCCTTTAATGGAGATCAATGATATCAGCTCTGTGATTTTCCATATGACCTTCTACTCGATACTTCTTTCTAGACATAATAAACTAAGATTGAGAAAGACAAGGAATGAAAAATAATAAGATAAGATTATAGATTAACTAAAGAAGCATCTAATAATCCTAATTCTACATATAGTTCTTTAAACCTTGTCTCTGCTAGTGGTTTTGTCAAGATGTCTGCTCTTTGAAAATCGGTCGAGAATCTTCTCTAGTACGATGTCACCTTTCTCAACATGGTCTCGGATGAAGTGATGTCTAATATCAACATGCTTACACCTAGTATGTAGGACTGGGTTAAGGTAATAGCTACGGCACTATTACTATCACAAAAGATTGGTACATCTTTGGTGATAATGTTATAGTCCCTTAAGCTGTTGACTTATCCGGATCGGTGTGAACAACAACTTCCAGTGCCATATACTCGGCTTCATTGTGGAAGTAGCTACAGAGGTTTGTTTCTTAGACAACCATGAAATCAACTTACTACCAAGAAATTGGCAAGTATCGGATGTAGATTTTCTATCTATCTTACACCCACCAAAGTCTCGAGTTTGAGTATCCAGACAACTCAAAGTTGTCATCAACTGGATACCACAATCCAACATTTACTTGTACCTTTTAGATACTTAAGAATTTTCTTTCTTGCTTCAAGATGACTTTTCTTAGGATTAGCTTGAAATCGGCGCGATCTCTAGCGCAAATGAAATATCGAGTCTACTAGCGCTAGATATAATAATGAACCAATTAGACCTCGATACTCGGTTTGATCATGTCTTCTCCTTCTCATCTGGATCCATTGAAAAGTTTGTCATCATAGGTATCTTTGCTTCTCTGCTGGTACCTATTCCAAATTTTTCAATAAGATCTTTTGTATATTTGGCTTGATTAATGAATATTTCCTTCGTTGTCTGTTTGACTTGGAGTCCAAGAAAATAAGTCATCTCTCCCATCATGAACATTTCAAATCTGCATTTCATAAGATGACTAAATTCTTCACAGCAAAGATATGTTAGTTGATCCAAAAATAATATCATCAACATAAATCTGAACTAACAAATGATCACAACCAAATTCTTTTACGAAAGAGTTCGATCAATTCTACCTTTAACAAAACTATTTTGAATTAAATAATCGACAAGGTATCATACCATGCTCTAGGTGCTTGTTTAAGTCCATATAGAGCTTTCCTTAATTTATACACCTTGTCTCCTTTAACAAAACCAGAGGTTGCTCTACATAAACTTCCTCGGCTAGGATTCCATTAAGAAATGCCGACTTAACATCCATTTGAAAAACTATGAATCTTTTAAAAGCGGCATAGGCTAAAAACAATCTTATGGCTTCCAGACGAGCTACTGGTGCAAAGGTTTCATCATAATCAATCCCCTCTCATTGTGAATAACCTTGCGCAACTAATCGACTTTATTTCTAACCACAACATTGTTTTCATCCCTTTTATTTTTAAAGACCCATTTAGTTCCAATGACTTTTTATGATGAGGCCTTTCAACAAGCTCCCACACATCTTGTCTTTGAAACTGATTTAGTTCTTCTTGCATGGCATTAATCCGGTTGGAATCGGTTAGAGCCTCTGTAATAGATTTAGGTTCAAGTAATGACAATCTGAACATGCAATCTTGATTTAGTTGGGTCCTCGTCTGGACTCCAGTCTAAATCTCCAATTATCTCTGCTCACCGGGTGATATGACATTACTTTCTTACCTTTATCTTTTACAATGGATGAAGTTTTGTCTGAATTATTTATTTCGGATGATTCTATATTACCTTCTCGATGACTCTACCCGGTCATCTTTGGTATTAATCGTCTGATCGGTGGTGTGGAAGAACTTTCGTGTTCTTTTTCTTTGTTTGGATTTGATTCTTCCTCTTCATCTGACTCTTGGTTATAGAATTTTATGGTTGATCTCTTGATAGTCATCGATCCAGTTATCGACATCTTTGTGATGTCCCCTGTCTTACTATACTCAAAAGAAGATTCATCAAACACAACATGTGGTATTTCTTCTACACACAAGGTTGTCTTATTAAAAAGCGTATATGCTTTTGATCTTGATGAATATCCTAAGAATATTCCATCTACAATCTTGGCATCAAAAGTTTTTAATTGAGATTTACCATTGTTATGTATGAAACATTTACAACCAAAAATATGTAAGTATGAAATTTTAGGAGATCTTCCCTTCCAAATTTTATAGGGAGTTTTGCATTTATCTTTAACAATCAAACTTCTATTTTGAACAAAACAAGTTGTATTAACGACTTACGCCCAAAACCTATGAGGAGTGTTGTACTTAGATAGCATTGTTCTACTGCCTCTTTCAAGGTTCTGTTTCTCCTTTCAACTACTCCATTTTGTTGTGGAGTCCTTGCTGCAGATGTTTCATGAGCTATGTCATTCTCAATGCAGAGTTAGTAACAAGCTTATTAAGGAATTCAGTACCTTTATCACTTCTAATTTTAACAATAGTTAGTCCCTTTTCATTTTGAACCTTTCTAAGAAATTATGGAATCTTAATCATAGTCTCATTCTTTTTGTATAAGAAAATAACCCTGTAAATCTTGAAAAGTCATCAACAATTATCGAGTATACTTTCTTCCACTAAAGCCGAGATGTGTTCTTGGACCAAAAAGATCCATGCGAAGAAGTTCAATTCTTTACGAAGAAGGACTACTTATTGTTTTAAAAGAAGTTTTAGTCTGTTTTCCTTTTTGACAAAAATCACACACATGGTTCTTTGAAAATACTTTATCGGGAGTCCTTTTACTCAAGATTTCCTTGCTATTTTGTTAAGAGTTTTGAAGTTTAAGTGGCAAGACGTTTGTGCCATAGCCGGCTTAAATCATCGAACTCTTAGCAACAAGACAAGTATCTTTAGGATAACTTTTGAAATTTGCAACATAAATGTTACCTTGTCTCGACTCCAGCTAGTAGAATATTTTCATTAATACCATCTAACACATAGCATGCATTATGAGTAAATTTGGCACTTAACCCCTTATCACAAAATTGTGAAACATATAGTAAATTGTGCTTCAATCCTTCCACGTAGTAGACTTCATTTACTTGAATATCACCTATCATCGGTGTCCCTACACTTTTGGTAAGTCCATAATTATTATCTCCAAACATTACTCTTGGTCCGTCTATGGTCTGAAAGAAGACATCTTTCATAGGTCATATGATTGGAGCAACCACTGTCAATGTACTAGATGACCTCAAGAATGTCTCCTCTTTCAACTATCTTCTTGTCTTCCTGCAATCACAAATTTAATGCTTAGGTACCCTTTGTACTTTGGGTCCTTTCATGTTAAGTTGACATTTAGGTATCCAGACAAAGATATCAATGTTCCTTAAAACCATAGATTGAAGTTTACATCCATATCTATCTACTAAGATAAGACTTTCAAGATCAATCTTGTTTAACTCGATCTTTTGAAATTTTCTTGTATCTTGGTAAAAATGGATATGTTTTACTTCTTCCATCAAAGTCATTATACCTAGGATAGGATTTTGACTTAGTCTTAGGTTTAACCTTAGGAACTACTTCCCTCATCTGTGTTTTCTTTTCAAGTATCGGATGAGGTAATTAATTCCTTAGGTTTTCATGGACTAAATCTAGTTTCTATCTTTGGTTTAGTTGCTTTAACAAAAACTCTAGGTTTTATTGGATCATTTTTCTTACTCTTATCAAAACCTAATCCAGTCTTGTCATTAGAGTTTTGTGAAGTATTGAAGATTTTGTCTATTGTGATCGAGAGTTATTTAAAAGTCCTAACTTGAGATTTAATTCTCTGTTAGTTCTTTTGTAATTCTCATTTTCAGAATAGATGTTTGAAAATTTTATTTTTAAAGAATTCAATTCCTTTTCTAACTTGTCTGTCTTATCGGACAAGGTACTAGTGATGGTCTCGGTCGACATTCCCCCTTGAATGTACGATCTGGTTTCTCACTACCCTTTGTTTGATTGACTTTAGTTAGATCGGTAATTTGATTCTTTAAATCAAAATTTTCAGTCTCTATTTGTTTATAAGCGAGATAGAGCGGTCTCCAAATTTTCAAAAGTTTTTCTATAAGACTAGGATTAGTTTCGGATAAGATATCATAGTCATTATCGAGGATGAATAGTAATGTACCTCTTTTGCCATTAAACGGATGTCGTCATCGATCCAAAATCAGATGAGGATGAAGATGTTTCATGAACTTCTTCTTTCTCGGCTAGCGAGCTCTCGATCAAGCATACCTTCCTGTCTCGCTTTTTCCTCTTCTCTTCTCTTTCTCTTGGAGTCGGTTGAGGACAATCATAACTATAGTGACCAGGTTTGTTGCATGTATAACAAATATCTCCTCTGTCTGTCTTAGGACTACTATCTCCTCGGAAAATTGGTGACTTGTGCTTTCTCGTCGATCCTTTTTCCTATCATTGTCTGAACTCTTTTCTTCTTTATCCGATCTATAATTCCTTCGACTTGATCTATCTCTCTTATTTCTTTTGTACTTCATTCTAAGCCTTTCATATCGTTTTAGTAAAAGAGTCATTTCCTCCTTAATAGATAAATCGAGATGCCTTGGAGATTTTCTCGGATTCTTCTTGATGAAGAAATGCTACGATCTTTCCAGATGTTAAAGATTCTGCTTCATCTTCTTCGTCTTCGATTTGGATGTCATATTCTAATGCCTTGAGATGAGAAAATAAAGTGTGATGAGTTATTGATGACAGATTCTCGAGTAGATTTAAGAATGTTAGCCTTCTCTCTCCATCTTTTGCTTAATGACCTCAACACCTTGTTGTTGATTTCTTTCTCTGAATAAGTTTTACCCAAATCACTGCCTTATTTAGAAGATTAGTCAGTCTAACATCTAGTTGATCAATGGATTCTCCTTCTTTCATCTTGAAAGTGTCAAAACATGTAATACTGATTGCAATTTGTTTTCTTTGACCGATCGGATCCTTCACAGATTCCAAAGCAAAGAGTTTCCCACATTTCCTTGGCGATCTTGCATCTTTTCACTTTTTCGATCCAGTCCTTACTCAATGTTTTAATGATCTCTGTTCTAGCAACCTGATCTAGATTATGGATCTTTCTTTCATCACTTGTGAGTTCGGAGCTCTTTTTCTCTTGCCTAACTCTTGTTTCAAGAATGCAGTGCCGTCACTTGTACCTCCATGATAAAATTTGATAGGTCCTTCTTCAAGAACCTCCTCCATTCTATCATGAATTGCTTTGAGATGGTTTTCCATTCTAAATTTCCAGTAGTCATATTCTTCGATTGAGAAATCGGGTAGACTCCTTGGTTTCTTGCTCTTAACAAATGACATGTTGAGATAGAAAACCAAAAACATACAAGATCTTGTTAGTAGCACGAGTTAGTGAAACAAAGAAGATAAAGATAATCAAGAATTAATTTAGAATCTTGGTTAAGACCTAAAATCAATATCGAAACAGCTTAACACCGCTCTGATACCACTTGTTGGTCCCACTTAGTTGAGTAGATTAGACAGAACTTGAACTAGGGGTTGAATAGATTTTTGATTTGATAAATCTTTTGAAACTATTCAAAACACCCAAGTAGCACAAATGGAATTAAATTTAAACTCAACTCTATGTAGATCTAAAGCACACCGATATTTAGGCTAACTTGAATTCTGAAATTTATTTTTGGTTATGAAACAGAAAAACAATATGAACAAGTAAGTAAACGAAAAACGATGAAGGACACGATTGTTTATAGTGGTTCGGATCATACGATCCTACGTCCACTCTCCTTCTTCAACTTGAAGAAAGGTCTTCACTTACTATCTTTCTTCCTTCTTGCTTACTTACTTACAATCGTGAATCTTCGCCTTATAACAATTTCTTCCTAATTTCGTATATCAATGGCTTGAAGATATTCTCAGAAAAGTGTTCTACAAACACTAAAAGCTGAAACGTATAGAACGTTTGTGTGTGTTTACAATATTTGAATGCAAATTATGAAGAGAATGTGAACGAATAATTGTGAGATTGCCAAGTTTTTTTCTATTCTAGTTTCTATCCCTATTTATAGAGATCTTCATTTGGTAGTTGTAACTTCCTTGTGAATTGTTTTGAGTCGATTATAACTATATAAGCTGAATCTTGTAACTTCTTCTTGATAAGTCAGAATCGCTTCTTGACACTTGTGTGAAATTTCTCTAACACTTCATCATCTCGCTTTTTGTCTCACCCTGTCTTCGTCTTCATTCTATGTCTTGATGATTGTTTATCGTATTAGACCTCATCTGTCTTCTTCATGTTGTTCTCGTCGACTTCTTATCCTCATCTCCGATTTTAGTCCTAGTCGATTTACTTATCTTATTTCTTGAACTTGATTTACAAAGTATTTATTTACTTCACTGTCTATACAAGATACTCGGTTGGTCATCCTATTTTACATTTTAACTCATAAAAACAATTACAACTTTCTTCCTAACAACACGCAACACACGCACACCTATTGATCACAACACAAGACACACACATGCACTACAACTCACAAAACACACACACACGCAACACATAAACACGCACACACACAAATACTTCACATACACTGCACTCACAAATATATATATATATATATATATATATATATATATATATATATATATATATATATTATCATATGAGGAATAAAATATTTAATAATTCGTATACATTAAATTAAGCATAAAGATGCCATAAACAATAGAGGGATAACATAGTATTGAATCATATTAATTAATTAAAGACTAGGAATTGAAAAGATTTTGATAGAATGAAAATACCATAGATTCTTGAGAAAATGAAAAGTCACTGCCGTAGTTGAAAAATATGATTTTATTTTTGTGTGTAATTTTCCTAGGTTAAAACCCTTATATAAATAGACATTAAACATGGACTTGGGCTTGGGTTTGGCCTTGAGTGAATAAAGACTAATATTTAAATTAAAAAGATTTTAAAATCCTTATTTAAAAGATTTAGAAATTTAAACATAGGGAAGAAAATATATTTTCTAGTGAGAAAAATTAGGCATTTGTATCTCATGGGAAACTCAAGATTTGATTTTAAGTAAAAGATTCATTTTTAGAAAATAATTAAATTGAAAGATATTATTTATTAAAAATTTGCAAGATATGAAAAATATTTAATTTTAATAAAATTTTATATTTTGAAATTAATAAAGATAATAAATAATCCCGAAAAAATTAGGGTTATTACATCCTTCCCCTCTTAAAATATTTTCGTCCTCGAAAATTAATCTCAAATTAATGAAAAATTGACATCAAATTATAACTCATCAAAGTCGCTTTAAATATTTATTTCATATACACAGCAACATCGCAGGCTTCATCGTCTTGAAGGCATCCTAATAAGTTTTAAGTTTAAACTATAGAACCAAGATGTAGACACCATGATTTCAAAAAATACATAAATTATCATCTTAACTTAAAATATTAAACTTGAAATAAGTCACATACCTTTTTCTAGCCAACGTAGTAAGCGAATGGATGTCATAGCGAGTAACATTTATTTTAACTTTAAAATATTTTAGAAATTTTCAATTGACAATTTTTTTAGCAAGTCTACAAGAATGTAGACCCGCTCGATACCACTCTGTCACACTATGCCAAAAGCGCTCTGACGGCGGTGAATCCCCATTGTCGTAGGGGTTTTTTCACCGTCGTCTATCAACCCGATGTCTTACGGTCTGGGTATTCGACAACGGTTTTTCACCGTTGTCGTAGGTGTTTACCACAACGGTTAATGAAGTTATGACAACGGTTTTTCACCGTCGCCGTAGGTGTTTACCACAACGGTTAATGAAGTTATGACAACGGTTTTCACCGTCGCCGTAGGTATTTACCACAACGGTTAATGAAGTTATGACAACGGTTTTCACCGTCGTCGTAGGTATTTACCACAACGGTTAATGAAGTTATGACAACAGCTTTTCACCGTTGTCGTAGGTGTTTACCACAACGGTTATTGAAGTTATGACAACGGTTTTTCACCGTTGTCGTAGGTGTTTACCACAACGGTTATTGAAGTTATGACAACGGTTTTCACCGTTGTCGTAGGTGTTTACCACAACGGTTAAAAACCGTTGTCATAACTTCATTTCACCATTGTCTTAGGCTTTTACCACAACGGGTTACTACCTACGACTACGCTTTTTTCCGTTGTCTTAGCCATTATTGTAGATTTTTTCTGTTGTGAATTATCTAATTGGACAATAATATAAAATTAAAAATAAGCATTAAAATAGAAATCAATTCATCATCATACATTGTTTAAACTTAAATTAAGTCATAAAATGTAAATAGTCTAGTGTTAAACTACAATAACATTTTCAAATGTCACAAAAACTAAACTAAAATAAACATATCAAACTTCTAATCATCACCCATGTACTATGAAAGGCAATCGGCCCACTCTTCCCGCACGTCGTCAATTTCTTTTCCAGTAATCCTTTTGTGAGAACTGTGAAAGAACAAATAATAAAATTAAATAAGTATTATCTTTTAGGCACCAATTCAACCATCCAATCAAATATTCACCAAAAACCACACACATAACTATGATCAACACAAATTATTCTTACCACCGATTGCATCGAATCTATTCCCAACATTCCATTAAACTCGATTATATCCTACATGTAGCGTAGTACAAAATAACCACATTGAAATACATCAAGGTTGTTTAGGTGCCTATGTAAGAAAAAAATTTGTTTAAACAATTACACCTTTTTATAAGAAAACACAACTAGATATATATAATATTTTTGTACCTTAATTATATTCCATGCAATATTTTTCTTTGGTCTCTTACTTGAGACACCCGCATTAAAGATATATAATGCCCTACAACAATAAATAATTAACCAAAGAAATATGTTACAATTCCCAATAATAGGTTTATTGCAATTATATGAAAAGGAATGAACTTACATGTACACAACTTTTTCCATTCAGGATCAATGCGGTTATAAAGAGGTATAATCTACACTATAGCTACTTCATCAAACAAATTCTAGAGAACTATTTTTCTCTAATAAGCAACATTCGTAAGGGTTGCCTACTATTAAGAATTTTAATTAGCAAACGGAGGAATTATTAAGGGTTGCTTACAAATACATGAAAATCAAATGTCAAGTTCACTGTTCTGTTATTAAAAATTAGATAAATGACAAAAATCAATTGCTATGGTATGTCAATTGTAGATTAAGAGGACTTCTGCCCCACTAATATTCTCTATTGTAAATACCAAAATGCCTATCATCAACAATAATAAGGAGGATCATACCTTCATATGGAATGCAACAATTTGCACCACCAGCTCCATTAGGTATATGGTTGGGGCATCTTCAACCTTCAATACATCATTCTGAAATTAATAACACAAACCACTTTCAAAGTGGCAGGCTGAGCGCTAGTATCTAATTAATGGAAAGAGAGGGATAATTTTTCAGCTCTATCAAGTGGCTCATCAGTCTGATGTACACAAATATATAAAGAAATTTGTGACGTTTCAGAAAATTGAAAATTTAATTTGTGAAATATGGAATCTAACTCTATCAAAGATTGACTAAAGATTAAAGTGTTTAGTATAGACCATATATATTGAAGTGCTTATTATAGACAGTACGAACAAAGTAAGAAGCTCAAATTGCTGCCCCGACAACTGACATAAATATTCATAACAAAAAGTAAGGGCTGAAGTCGTATCAAAAAAAAAAAAAAGTAAGGGCTGAAAAATCACTCAAACATTATTAGCCATCCAAGCAGGCACATTCATGTACTTGCACCAATTCAATAAAGAAGTTCTAACCTGTTGTTTTGCATACTCTTGAGAAATTTCACCAGCCAAGTTCCTGTATTGAAGGTTGTCAGCTCATAGTCAAAAACAATAAAAGCTTCAAACCTAATTTATGTTTTCCATAGAAAAATATCAAAAACAAAATTTAAATCCCTAAGTAACTCACATAAGTTTATTGCATCAGAACTGTGATGAAAGAGTTCACCTTGTATGCAGCTTAAATAATTAACACAAGGAGTGCAAATCCCCACCTGACATACTTATGACCCCAAGAACCAATATCACCCTCTGAGCCAACCAATCTGTATTTCAAGCTCTCCTGAAATTATTGAAATTTAGAGTAATGATTACGCATACAGAAAAGTTCCCCAAAGAATACTATCAAAATGTTTGGTCTGAAATGAACTCAAAGAACCAAAAATAATAAGGAACTAGCGAAGACGAGGAGACAGTCATATTAGAGGCAGAACCTCTTGGGCTACATTAGTTAAAAAAGTAATATGCTACACTAAGATTCATTCATGTGCTATGAACAACCAAACCCACACTCATATTTCAAACAATACTCCTACCTTCCAATAATTAAAAGAAAAAAAAGTTAGAGAAGCATCCTTAATTACTTTTTGCTTGAAACAGGCCTCAAAATAATCTTTGAAGTTCAGTAAATTTGTGTTTGTTAGTATTTGTCATTTTTATGCCGACAAATAGACAGAATGAATGTTTCTATTATCTAGGGAGATAATGAAAAAATGACCTCATACTAATTTATTCCAAGAAATATAGCACCCCGCTAAGAGTAACCTTGATCAGAGTCAAATTGAGATCCTTCAAGAGCATTTTAAAAAAATGCTTCAAACTAACTTCACAGATTAAGACGAACCTTTGCTGCATCTTTTGCTACAAAATATTCTGAAGCACCAGAAATTCCTCATTCATTTACATGCATGACAGTGAGTGCTAATTCAAACTTAACACTCATGAAATAACATAATTGCACTCAAATGATTTAATCCAACCACTTTGGGTTATTTATGTGCAAAAAAGCAATTATTCATAGCTAATAAGTGATGGATGTATAATGCAAGCACTTCATAACAGCAGTTAAAATGAAGTCTATTTTTTTCTGCTAATCCTATTAGATGTTCCAAAAGATTGCACACGGCAACAACAATTGTCATTAAAAGACAAGCACCATGATATGAAAAAAAAAAGAACAGTGAACTATTAGATTATTAAGCAAATGTTACGATATACCCTTTCTCCTTCAGGGGACATCGTCAAGGCCAAAACAGACAATATGTCTGCGAGCAGTTTCTAAGTGGCAAAGGAAAAAGAATATTAATTTACACAAAGATATATATATATATATATTATGTAGACATATAAGAGAATGAAATAGAGAAATTCAGTAATTAACACCTTCAAATCTGAATCTGCCATTTTAACGTAATGTGCTTGTAGAGTTCCATAATGAGGACGTAAGAATTTCAGTGGCTTTGGAACTGAAGACATAGAACTGGTAGCCAAATATATTTCTTGCCTAGAAAAAGAAATTAAGAGAGATAACTAAAAACTCTGTAAAACATGGGAATTAGTTAATTAAACTGCTACTCAATTTCAGCAGATGGGGGCATTGGTAACAAAAGTTTTCATGGTACCATTGCAGATTCCTTATTTCTCAATATTGCAGGTGGCATGTGCATGCATAGAAAGCTATATGGAGAGAAAATAGTAAAAGCCAACAAGAAAAAAGACGTTGTCAACTTACTTTGCTGAGCTAGTAAGATATAGGCATGTCTGTTATAATTGTCCACATGCTCCACTAGCAGATCAAGGTCTTCAACCTGATAAAAGACAATTTATACATTAATTTTTCTCTTCAGATACGGTTATTCAGCAATAGCACAAGAGACCAATATTCAAAGGATAGACCTCCATAAGAAGATCAACTGCCTCAGGCTCAGCTTTATGCTACAAATACATGAAAATCAAATGTTAAGTTCACTGTTCTGTTTGAAAATTAGGTATAAATGCTTGAAGTGACAAAAATCCATTGCTATGGAGGTCCATCCTTTGAATTTTTAAAAGACTAATCTTTTCGGAAGCAATAATTCATAAACAATTAGAGCAATCCAAAAAAAAAAAAGATATATATATACATATATAAAATGAATACCAAATATCCAGTGAGCTGTCTATTTTCTTCTTCAACAGCATTAAACTTAATTCCACAGGCTCTCTTAATCAGTTCGGTCATACCTACATGAAATCAACCACATGCATACACTTTTGTTTTCTTTCCAACATTTTCCAAAATGAAACCAATGGATTGATCAAAATTACCTCCAGCGATGTACTCCACTTTGTATTTATATGTCAATTCGTCATATTTGAAAACAGAGATCAAAATTAGATCAATAACATGAAATGAGCCCATGTTGGTGTTACCAATGGTTCAATATTTTCTAAGCCCTACAACAGTCCCCATTAAGAGCATCAGTTATCAAATGAAATTTAAGCCAGCATATCCATATATATGGCTTGGAACCGAAAATATTAATCACTTAACCATCCTACTAAGTTTCATAAGATAATTTCAGATTTATTCCCAACACTATAAGAAACTTCGTATGCTGCTTAATTTACCTCAATGAAGAGAGAGATATTCTTTGGTTAAAATTATTTATTCCATTTTAGCATTTTTATCTTATGTTTTATTTATCTTAAATGCACTGATAAAAGCAAAAAAAAACACCAAATCTGACACTCCTTTTTTTCCTTAGAACTTTAGGTAAGATCCAATAAGTTAAAAACCTTAAGAAAAAGAGAAATAATCAGGATTGAATTTATTTTCTAGCAATATGTTTTCCATCATAATTAGTGTTGCAGCAGATTTCCCAGGCTGTGGCTTTTGGAGAGCCTTTAGTGAGTGACATTAATTTCATTTACTTTTACATCACAAATAGATTTGTACGCAAACGGAATCTTCACCATCAGCAACTACCAGAAACCACCAAAACTGAAATCTAACCTCAATAATCAATGGATCATGAAAATATCCTTTTCTATTCAAATCCAAATCATAAATCTCTCAATCTGATGAACCCATTCAAATCAAATAAAAACTTCAAAGTGAACGCAGACCAATAACAGCAGAACGTAGAATTTTACAATTCAATTTGACGTCAAAACAACCAATCACACGACACACACTTTTGATACTCAGAAATACCCAAAAAAGAAAACACCATCTTTGAAACTCGGACCTTAACGCACAAATAAGATTTTGTATATAACCCAATGCTTAACTAGAATCTCTCAGAAATTTCCAATTATTTTATGAAACATGATCAAAATGAATCTAATTGAATTTTTTGCGATTTTGCGAGAGTACAGAGAGCAGAGCAGAGAGTACAACAGCAGTGACGCGGAAGCGAGGAATTCAATTATGAGCATTTACCGATGGCGGAGCGAGGAATCGGTGGTGACGATGCGGCCGGGAATGGTGGTGTGGCTTCGGCGGCGGGGGACGCGGTGGCCTGACGCGAAGTTAGGGCACAATTTAGGGCTTGCGAACAGGAAGGAGGAGCGGTGGTGACGAGCGGCGGAAATGGAGGTGGTGGCTCCGGCGGTGGTGGAGGGGAACGCCGGTGGTGACGGTTGAGTGAGAGAGAGAGAGAACTGTGTGTGTCACTGTGTGTTTGGCTGAGAATAATACGTTTTTGATTTTTAAGGAGTAAAAAAATCTTAAGTGTTGTTTATATACTCCCCAATTAAAAGAAAAATAAAAAGAAAAGACAACGGTTTCTTATACCCGTTGTCTTTTAGTGCAAACCCTGGACCTAAGACAACGGTTTTACCTAGGACAACGGGTTTTATACTTAAGACAACGGTCAGAGCCGAAAACCGTTGTCTTAGCCCCGTTGTCTTAGGCCATTTTTGGCATAGTGTCATGCCCCAATTTAATAAATAAAGATTTTCGGAAATAAATAATAATTTTAAAATAAAAGGCGTGAACAAGATTTTAACTTGAAAAAAAAAAAAAAAAACTACAACTCTATTTGACAATTAGCGGAAGACTATAAAATAAAATCCAATTTAATTAAATTCGATTGAGTATCAACGACAATAAAAATTAAAACATGTCACTAAGAATTTAAATGAATAACTAGATAAAATTAAAAGTGAGGTTTTTAGATCTCTGGCTATGCATCCTCCGTTGTACCACGTTGGCTCTCAATCGAAAGGGAAAAAAAAGGGTGAGCAAACCACGGCTCGGTGGGGACATGCTTGTCTAAACTAAATACAATAAGTAATTAAATTAATCAATTACATTAACATTTAGTCCATTAATATCACCTCATTTATAAAGGTCGAAGACGTATCATCACCTTGTTTACAAAGGTCGAAGACCTATCATCACCTCGTTTATAAAGGTCGGAAGACATATCGTCACCTCGTTTATAAAGGTCAAAAGACCTATCATCACCTCGTTTATAAAGGTCGAGAAGACCTATTGTCACCTCATTTATAAAGGTCAAAAGACCTATCATCATCTCATTTATAAAAGTCGACATTTTCTCATACATATTTCACATGAATGACAATATAATCGCATGATTGTATTTAATATAGACAAACATAGTAAGATATAAATCCCCACCTTAATTGATCACCTGCAGAGTGTAACAAAATAGCCTCGTAAATTAGCCTTTGTAACTTTCATCACCTAGTATTAATAATTATTTACACTTAATTAGCACATATCCTAATCAAATTTTCAAGAGGGCTAACGGTCGTATTATATATTTATTATAAATTTGAGGATCAAAATGCAAGGGTCTCAAATAGTTTGAGACTTAAGTATAAGAAATCATAAATTAATTTGGGATAATCTAAATCCTTAAATTAATATTAAATATAATTCTTAATAGAATGAATTAGATAAATAAATAAAACAATAATATTAGAATAAAATATTAAGAATATTTAATAAAATAAATATAAATAATAAAAACAACAAAATAACAAACACACGCAACACACACACCTACTGATCACAACATAAGACACACACATGCACCACAACTCACAAAACACACACACACGCAACACATAAACACGCACACACACAAATACTTCACATACACTGCACTCACAAATATATATATATATATATATATATATATATATATATATATTATCATATGAGGAAATAAAATATTTAATAATTCGTATACATTAAATTAAGTATAAAGATGCCATAAACAATAGAGGGATAACATAGTATTGAATCATATTAATTAATTAAAGACTAGGAATTGAAAAGATTTTGATAGAATGAAAATACCGTAGATTCTTGAAAAAATGAAAAGTTGTTGCCGTAGTTGAAAAATATGATTTTATTTTTGTGTGTAATTTTCCTAGGTTAAAACCCTTATATAAATAGGCATGGGCTTGGGCTTGGGTTTGGGCTTGGCCTTGAGTGAAATAAAGACTAATATATAAAGGCCCAGTTAGTCACACACGAGAAAAATTCTAAGCGCACACATAAATCAGCTTTTCTAAATCCAACACAATGTGTAAAGACAAAAATACCCTTTCCCCTAATTTCAAACATAGTGACCTTCCAAGTACACACACCTTATTACGGATTGGAACGTGAATGACGTAAAGTGAAGAACACGTTCTCCACCCCAAACGTCCCTAACGAAAATCGCAAAAAAATTCCAAAAAAATTACACCGTGGGCATTACGCGGCTGGTGACGGTTGTTTTTGAAGTTATTGGTCGAAATGAAGCCTAATACACGAGCTAAAAGAAGAATGTAAATATATATATTGAAGTGTTTTATATGAATTTAAAACTAGGGTTTTTGTTGAAATATTGTGTTTTTAGTGTCATTTTATGATAATGTGAGTTGTTTAGGACCATATGACGTATTTAAACTGTAATGTCGATGGTATTTCATTGTTCGCACTCGAAATTTTCGAGCTTCTCGTAACCCCGTGTGCGGACTCAGTTCACCGCACAAAGGTGTCTTTGTGCGAAATTTTGTGTCGCACAAGACACACTTGTGTCAAACAATTTTCGCACAAAAAATACACACAACATACACTTGTGCTAACAAAAGTTTTGAACACAAGCACTTTGTGCGAAAAAAAAATACGCACAACATACACTTGTGCTAACAAAAGTTTCGAACACAAGCACATTGTGCGAAATTTTTGTTCGCACATGTGTATGTTGTGCGTATAACCAGTTGCACATTAACCCATCGGTTTCATTCAAAACCCAACAAATTTTTCAATTTCGCTACGTATTAATCAACCCTAAACCACATAATTCATAAATTATGCGTAAAAATCCACATTTAGCAAATCCTAAACATGATTTTCAATGTTTCAACCCACATACATATGCGTAAACATTATATCGGACGACTTAGCGGCGAGTTGCGGCGGCGGAGGAAGGTGCGGCGGAAGGTGCGGCGGGGCGGCGGTTGCGTGCGGAGCGGAGGAGAAATTTGTGTGTGTGTGCTGCAAATTTTTTAAAAAACGTAAGGGAGGAAATATACTTGCAAGGGTATTATTATACATTTCGAGTGTGTGTACCAAAATTTTATGTGTGTGTCTTTAATTTGTGTGTGCTAAGATATTTTATGTGTGTGACTAACTTTGGGCCATATATAAATTAAAAAGATTTTAAAATCCTTATTTAAAAGATATAGAAATTTAAAAATAGGGAAGAAAATATATATTTTTGTGAGAAAAGTTAGGCATTTGTATCTCATGGAAACTCAAGATTTGATTTTAAGTAAAAGATTCTTTTTAGAAAATAATGAAATTGAAAGATATTATTTATTAAAATTTGCAAGATATGAAAAATATTTAATTTTAATAAAATTTGATATTTTGAAATTAATAAAGATAATAAATAATCCTGAAAAATTTGGGGTATTACACTATTATTTGCAAAACAAGCACACGTTAAATTTGGTTTACACAAGATCAACTATTTGTTTTAACCATCGTCCTCTTCTCTTGGTTGAACTCAAATTATCTCATCTAAGTAGTGAGTGCTTTTACATCGATAGAGTCACTCCTTAATATAATACTCTCTCCGTCCCAATTATATAGGTTGATTTTCCATTTATGGATGTCACAATTATATAGTCTTGTTTCCATATAAAGTAATATTTTCTTAATCATTTACTAATAAGAGCATTAGTGTTAAAAATTCCATCACTAATATATCGTTTGACTCTCATTGTATAGTACATTTAATTACAACATATACTATCATTAAAATTCAAATATCCCATCACTAAATGACATAATTAGTGATAAAAATCCTATCATTATATCTAGATTTTGTCTGTCACTATATGATATACTAAATTTATCATGTCATCAATAATACTTATGGACATTACTATAAGAAGAATATATTTATTACGACAATACTTTCAAATAAGATAAATATGAAAAATCAAAATCAATTGACATACAAGTCCCTAGAATTAATATTTCCAAAATTACAAAATCATTCCAATCTGTTTGTCAAAAACTAAATCAAATAGTTAACTAACAGTATGCTATTTTTTACCAATCCATTAATTGTCACCTGTAAAATAAAATGATAAAAAAAAGGTTATGTTGAGAAACAAAATAAATTTTAATTTACACTAAAAAAATATACCAATTTTGTTTATTATGTTACCTTCATCTTCCTTACGACGATATTATTTTCTTTTTTTTTTATCAAGAAAAATATTTGTATTTATACTCGAATCGGGGTATAAGATATACCCTCAAATACAATCTCCATATTTACATCGGTTTAGAAATTGTAAAGGATCACTCAACCATTCATCAAAGCGCCATTACACAATGAAGGATAACATAACGACATCCAACTCCAAAGCCTTGATTTTAACTCCAAGCTTTCTTCCTCCCAATGTAATTCTTTGTTACCAAAATATGTCTTATTTCTTTTTTCCATACAACCCAAATCAAACAAATCCATAAGCCAACAACAAAACGTCTACTGATTTTCCTCTTAATCCGCCCATGACAACATGAAATGGATCCTTGATGTTGTTCGAGATCGGCAAAGGTAATTTAATCCACTACAAGCATTTGTACCATATTGCGTGAGAATCTGCAAGTTCTGAATTAATGATCTCTCGACTCAGCCGCTTCTCTCGCACAAGACGCAAGATAAGTCGCCATTTGCATCGATGATCTCCCTCTTACGTAGATAGTCTCTAGTTGGTAGTCCTGTCTCTTGTCGCCCTCCATGCTATCACCACGGCTTTGTGAGGAGCAATGCTTTTCCACAGTTTTTGAATAGTCTCTCGTCATCTTGGTCGATGCTTCCACTATAGTGCCTCTTATTAAGTGATATGCATCCTTCGAATTATACTCCCCTGCAATTTCCTGTCCACAACCATTTATCTTGACTAGAAATGCAAATATCAACATTATTAATTAGCGGTAACAATTCATAAACCACATCACTCTCCCAATCAAATAGACCTCTTCGCCACCTAAAGTTCCACTCCCAAGACCCTCCCACCCAGCCTTCCCCTCTCACTCACTATACATTCCTTCTCTGTACATAAATTAAAAGGCCTAGAAAATCTAACTTGCAAACATTGATCTCCTACCCATTTTTCACTCCAAAATTTTGTATTCCCCATCCCCTATGTTCTTCACCGGTTGTCCCCAAAACCATCTGCCCCCTCCCGACCCAATGTTAATCACCCCCTTCCACCAACTTGAAACTTTATTCCTAGACCTATCCAATCCCATCCCATTAGCATTCACCCCAAGACCACCATACGGTGACTCTACCACTTTAACCCAAAGAGACTCCCTATCACGTAAATATTTCCAAAGCCAATTCCAAACTAAAGATTTATTAAAATCCCTAAATCCTTGAATCCAAGCCCACCCAGATGTTTTGGCAAGCATAGATCTTTCCAAATTGATCCAAGCAATTTTGTTGTTATTTTCTCTCCTCCCCAAAAGAAAATTACGAATCAAAGAGGTGATAGTTTTGATGACTTTTTTGGCGTAATATAAAAAGACAACTGGTAGATCGGCAACGCTGTCAAAAGTGCCTTCAAAGAGTAATTTGGCCTCCAAGAGATAGTTTTCTGTCCTCCCACTTGTTGATTTTTTTCTAACTTTGTCAATTAATGGCCTCCATTCCAAAGCACTCTTTTGCTTTGAATCCCCACTCGATCCCTAAAAATGAAAAAGGGATTTCTCCAATGCTACATCTTAATTCAGCCGCCATCTCTTCCAAATAAGCCCTCTTAATATTAATGCCCATGATACGCATTTACGAAAATTTACCTTCAAACCCGAAAACATTTCAAATAATTTGAATTCGCCTCGTTGTTGCAATATTCAAATTGATTGCCTCGCCAATGAATATAGTGTCATCGACATATTAAAGGTGAGATACCTTCACCTTATTTCTTCTAACTTCGGCGGCTTTAAATATCCCCGCATTCACTGCTCTTGAGATCATAACACTCAAACCTTCGGCCACTGTAAGATAAAGGAAGGGGGATAAAGGATCCCCCGCCTTAAGCCCCTTTCCAATTTAAATTGATTCGCCGGGTTGTCGTTGACCAAAATCGATGTATGAATAGATGTAATGCACTCTAAGATCCACTTTATCCACTTTCTGTCGAAATTGAAGAACAACAACATCTCTTCCAAGAAGCCCCAATTGACCGAATCATAAGTCTTGGCAAAATCTATTTTTAAGAAAATTCTGCGATTCTTCCTTCTAGCTTCCTCAATGGTCACGTTGAGAATTGCCACCCCGTCCTGGATATAACGTCTCCCCACAAAAGCACTTTGGTTATTTGAAATAATTTTATCCAAAACCCTGCTTAGTCTTGTTGCGATATCTTAGCGATGATTTTATAACCGCATCCAATTAGTGAGATTGGTCTAAAATCCTATAGTGATTCCGCATCTTCTTTTTCGGGATTAAGACCAAAAATGATGGATTCGCGCCTCTCACCAGCCTTCCCGTGATCATGAAATTCCCGGATCATTATAAGAAAATCATCCTTGATTGTTGGCCAGCAAACTTTAATAAATTTAAAATTAAATCCATCCGGCCTGGGCTCTTTGATGCATCACAATTGTTAATCGCCTCAACAATCTCAATTTCTAAAAATGGCTCACACAAAATCGCATTATCCTCTCTGTTAGTCTCCTATCTCCTCGCAATGGTTGGAGTTTTGGCCTGTTCATTTCTGTCTACCAAACCGCCTTCTAAAATATTCCCTAACTTTTCTTTTTTTTTCTTCCGGATCATCATTCCATCTGTCGTTGATATGCAATCCAATCACCTCATTTTTTTCCTTCGATAGTTAATAACTCGATGATAGAATTTCGAGTTCACATCTCCTCTTTTAGCCAATTCATTACTGGCCCTTTGTGCGTACATGTTGTATTTATTCTCTATCTCTCTCATATACCAATATGTGACATCGATAAAAACACCCGAGTCCTATAATATACGTTCAATATGTCAAAAATGCCGGTAAATTTTTTTAAGGATCGTAACTTTTAAAAGTCGCAAATTGAGGCAAAACCAACGCAAATTCAGCCCAAATCCATGTTAAAAATCAGGCCAATTAGCCCAAATTTCAGTTTGAATTTAGTCTAAATCGGGACAATTAGACGGATTTGGGTTGATTCGGGCTATTTTATCCTTAATTCATCATTTTTTAAAGTTATTGACCTTATTTTACCACTCTTTAAGTTACGGTCCTTAAAAAATAGTTTTCCGATAAAATGCATGTTGGTCCCAAATGATCAAGTGATATATAATCGTAAAATCTAGAAAGGGGGATTGGATAGATTTTCAGCCTACCCAATTTTTCCTTTCAAATTAATCAAAGACAATCCAAATAGGCTTCAGATTATCAAAGTATCAAATTCAAACGGCGGAAGTAATTTTATACTTGATCCGATTGATAATTCCTTGAATGGATGTTTCAACAAATGAGATTGAATGTAAACTGAAAGACGAATTAAAGATGTACGTAAAAGAAAAGAACACACGGTTTATAGTGGTTCGGATTTGTAAAAATCCTACGTCCACTCTCCTTTCAAAAACTTTGTGAAAGGGTCTTCACCAACTTACTTACTTTCCTTCTTTCTTGCTTACAAGTTTATAAATTGAGACGATCTTCGTCTTTAAACCTTCTTCTATCTATCGAGTGTATCTATCAATCTAGAATACGGTGCAAACGTGAAGAAATTACAAGAGGGTGTTCTTCAAACACTTAGAGAAAATATCACAAGAATTTTGATCTAAACCGATGAGTGTTCTTTTGAGAATGTGTTCTTAGAAGTGAGTGAAAAAATCCTTCTAAGGATTGTGCTTAGTCTTATTTATAAAGTCAGTAAGACGGTTAGTTTGTTATAACAAACTTAAAAACGCTTAACAACCCTTTCTTTAAATTGCCACGACCTCGGTGATCTTGAGTCCATCGTCGACTTTGACTTGGTGAAAGCCTCTGCCTTTCTTATTCTACTCACTGGCCTTGACCTTGTCTTGAGCTCTTCATTAATCTCTCAAACAGATGACTTCTTCAAGACTCTTTTCGGATGACCTCTAACTTTCTTGACTTCAGGTGATTTAACTCATCTCACTTAGTTTGAACATCTTACTCGGTGAAATGCATTACTTCACAGATCTTAAATAATTTCAGTTGTTCATCCTACTTTACATGAGCTTATCTAACCTATACATTTTAAGTTATCAAAACTAAAATCTGATCTAACAATGCAGATGAGACACAATATAATATTAACATACCTTCTTTAATTTTTATTATTAACGTTACTCCCTTCATTCCAAATTATTTTTACACTTTTTTATTAATACACCTCACATTTATTTTCCACCCAAAAAAGAAAATTTTCTCATAAACTTCACCCCACAATATTCACATATTTACACAAAATATCATTATTTTACAACATTCAATCTAGCATTTTTTTCTACTTTAACAATAAATTTTACAAAATTATCATGCTCCATTCATTGCACTTTTTTCTTAAAATGTGTGTTAAAAATGTGAAACTAATATATGACGGAGGGAGTATATATTATATTAACACCTAATTACATTTATAATTAATGATGAATCAATAATATGTATCGATGCAACAAAACACTATTTTTTAATACCTCATGGATCTTAAGCAAATATTCTTCTGCATCATTTAAATATTTGAAAAGCCGCACGTATACGTAATTTTACTTTTCCAACTGTTTTGCGTTTTGGTTTGCTCTCTTCTGTATGATTTGATTTCTTCTTCTTGCGGCTGCAAATGACAACATTAATATATATATATATATATATATATGATATTGTATATGACAACATTTAGGGCTCGTTTGGTTTCCTTTATTGGATAATACCGAACTATAATACCTATATTTGTAATACCAGTTTATTATCAATATTTTGTTTGGTTTCAAAAACTTGAGTTAAATAATTAGTTATTAGCTATCAATATTATGTTTGGTTGCAAGTATTATAACTAGTATTAATTTATTTTAGACTAATTTGTCCTTATAAATAAAAATAATAATAAACACATTTTGATGAAAGTGAAGGGTGTTTTTGATATTTTAAAATTTAATAGATGTTGGAGAAATATAAGTATTACAAATACCATATGAAACTTGGAATCTATAATACCATGTATTAGGTATTATTTGAACGGGCCTATTCTTAATAACGGGCTGGAAGTATAATGTATACAACAAACCAAACAAGTGATAAAGGTGTATTAGGGATCAATACACCCCTAATAAAGGAAACCAAACGACTCTTATAGTACTTGGTGGCTAAAGAAAAATTAAACAATCAATAATATGTACAAAGTAAACACTAGTTAGAAAAAAATTAATTTAAAAAGGATTAAACTTTAGATATGTTTTCAATCTCTATTCACTTTTCAAACGTGATATTAATTGATTTTTGTATTAAAATTAAAAATAAAGAGTATTCGAAAATAAATAATTTTAAATTAATTTTAGATTGTTGTGGAAAAATTTGGTCTCACATGTAAGAGGCACTCTTAGGTGAGACCGTCTCATGCATGAGACGGACATGAGACAGAGTCACTTTTTAATAAATTATTATCACTTTTTCATAATTTGTTATCACTTTTTCATAAATTGTTATCACTTTTCATAAATTGTTGTCACTTTTTAATTTGTTATCACTTTTATACTAATTTGTATCACTTTTTTAAAAGTGATAACAATTTATCAAAAAGTGATTCGGTCTCATGCATGAGACGGTCTCATACAAGTTTTTGCCCACATGTAATGATGGCCCACCTATAAATCAATCACTTTTGGAAAATGAAAAGCTGGTCTCAGCTTTTTATCAAAATATATAGACTATAAATGCTTTATATAGTTGTTTCAAACACGTGAAAATAATTTTTATTTTTTTAAAGAAAACAGATTTTATTTATAGGTACATTTTGCAAACACGCACATCATACCTATATACCAAAAGTTGTTCCAAAAATTTTTTTGCATGCAAACATGAACTTCATACCTATATATAGCAAAAGTACTTCCAAAATATATTTATTCGAAGAACACGTAGTATGTTTAAGTGTTTTCGGGGAAAATAAATATTGAATAAATAACTAATATATGAAATATTTCCTCCATTCCACAAAAATAGATTTGTCTTCGATTTTCATTTATCTTACAAAGATAAATCATTTACTATATATATTTATGATATCATTAAATTTATATTTTCATCTTTGTCCCTATTTAATTAATGTATCTTGTTACTAGTAATTATATTGGGAGACGAGTAGTCATAGGGGCTAAATTAGAAAACAATGCAAGACTTTAATGTTCTAACTAAAATAACTTTCATTTTTTAATTCGTCGGACGGAGAAAGTAACAAATATTACTGTTGGTCCCACTTAGTTGAGTAGATTAGTTATAATTTGATCTAGCCTTCTAGTGAAAAATCTAGAGGGGGTTTGAATAGATTTTTAGATTTTTATAAAATCTTTCAAACTTATTCAAAAATCAAGTAGCACAATGAATTCAACTCTAAACTCAACTTGATCAAGATCAAAAGCAAACCGATATTTTAGTTTTAACTTCGATTCTCAAATTAATCTTTGATTAATAAACTGAAATTGAAATCGACAGAAAAGTAAAGTAAAGCAATAAAGAACATCGTAGTTTATAGTGGTTCGGATTATGAATAATCCTACATCTACTCTCCTTCTCCAACTTGAAGAAGGGACCAGCTTACTACTTACTTACTTACAATCCGACGTACAACTTACGACTTACAAAAATCCTTCGGATCTTCAAAACTCCTAACTTCTTCTCTAGAATCTAACTATTACGGTGAGTAGTGGAATTTGAAGATTACAAGAAAAGTGTTCTATAAACACTTAGAATTGATTTGAAAAACTCTTTTGAAAACTTGTGAATTTGTTGTGAAATCAATAGAGAGTAATGCGCAAAATTGTGATATGTGCAACGTTAAAAGTTATTTTGAAAATGAAAATCTAGACCTATTTATAAGTCTGAAAAGACAGGTTAGTTTGTTAGCTAGTTAGTTCTAACAAATCAAAACCGCTCAACAAACTTAATCTTGAAAACCGCTTGCTCCTCGGTGATTTTAACCTACTCTGTCAGCCTGCCTTGGTGAAGACTCGCCTTCTTATTCTACTCAGCTTGTCTTAACCTCGTCCTGAGCTCTTCATAATCGTCTCCTGCAGATGACTAGATTTGAGCTTGTCTCCAGATGACTTGCAATTTTCCGGGTCTTGGTGACTTACTCGATTGATGACCTATTCTCGATCACCTTAGTACTCGGACTCGGCCTCACTGTTCTTCATAGTCGCCTCGATCATCCGAACCTTCTTTTAACTCATCAAAACATTCTTGATCTAACAATTACATACAACTGAATCAATACTTAACCCGATTTGCTTAATTTTCTATTTAATTTTTTCAATGTCTATTCAACCATCATGATTAATATATGTATTGAAAATAAATAAGACAATAAATCTTCTAAGATACCACCATTTATACCTCATCATACGGTGCAACAGACAATGGGATAGGTTGGAGTTTTTCATTCTCAATAAAGGATTCGAATTTTTCACACCACTGCATGTACATCTAATGGGTTAGATCTAGTAAAATAAAACCATAAACTAAAAATGAGAATGTTCATTCTACCTCTTGTTAGGTTTTTAAAAACAATTCGAATGTTTAATGCACTCTTGGTTGATAGTATTTCATAATTATTGGGAAAAAGTTCATAACAAATTCAATTTATTTTAATATTTCTTTATTAAAGGGAAAATAATAAATTCATAATAAATGCACAAATCCGAATAGGTGTCATAGTGAACTAAGAAAAAAATTATTCATCAACCACATGTAAATGCACAAATCGAAATAGTTCATATATAGTAGTAACTTAAGGAAAAAACTGTTTCACAACCTTAAAAATGTTAGCATTTTTTTTTAAAGAATTTTAATTTAAACAAAAGTGCCTCTTTGTTCCAAAAATTAAAGTTAGAGGACTTATTTGAGCCCAAATATACTTTAAGGGTCTATTTATACCTGGAGCAATAGTTCAAGGTCCTAGTTGTACCTTTTCCCTAGTAGTAAATTAAGGAAAAAAACTATTTCACAACCTCAAAAATGTTAGCATTTTATTATTTTTAAAGAATTTTGGAAACGAAAACATATCAATTTCATTTATGCAAGCATATCTATATAGTGATATTGGTTTATAATATCATTTATGCAAGTAGATCTAAACCTTGAAAATGGTGGCAGACCCTTCTTGGTTGTCTGAATGTTCAGTTTGATTGGTTGTTCTAGCTTGCTGAAAATCAACGTTTTTCTGGTGGTGAGACTCCATTGCTTAACTTCAAGTTCTTCACAAAAATTGTAGAGCAAATGCAGAATTTTCACAGAAAGGAAGATATGAGGACTGACATTAACGGAAAGCAAAATACTATCCTAGGTGTGACTTAACGGAAGTAGGAGCAGGTATACCAACCCGAGCTTTACGTGGACTGACATTCATGCAGAAGAGACTTAGTACTAATGGGTACCCGATGGGAGAGATGGTGCCGATGTAAGAAGTTAGAGTGATCCATGGATGAGTGGTAGAGATTAATAAGGATAAATAATAATATTCTAGAGGAATATTATTATTTGTATCTTCTTGTATATATCCTTTGATTTGTTTCCTTGTATCTACGATCTCATTATTGTAAATATGATCTATATAATATGACTTTACCCAATCACCTCATCAACGGTGAATGGAATATCAATTATCTAATTCTCACATAGTATCACGCCTCACTCACCGCTGAAACCCTATTCCCTTTTCTCCTTTCCACCGCCTTCACGATTTTCTTCTCGATCAAACCAGGCATCCACTCCACCGACAATTAAACTATCTTCCCGACCCCATCCGATAGCATTTCGCCACATCTAATCCCACTCGACCCCATCCCAATTGCTACCATGAATCATATGGTAACAATTAAACTATCTTCCTCTAATTATCCGATCTCTATGGCTTTGTCAACGGCACATCCACTCCACCGGCGAGGACGGTGGACTCCTCCTCTAGTGAACAGTAGTCGGCGAATCCACGAGTATATTGCCTGGCATAGTAAGGACCGAGAAACTTCTCGGCGTTCTCTTCTCCACACCGACCGAGGAAGCAATGGCGGAGGTTGTTGATCGTAGCACCTCTCGCGAAGCATGGGTCACCCTTGAAACAACATTTTCTCATCCTTCTTCTTCCCGTGCCAATCAACTGCGGGAGAAATTACTCTCCCTCCGGCGCGGCTCTCTTTCCGTTCGTGATTATGGTAAGAATTTCAAGTCCCTTTGTGATCAATTATCGGCGATCGGTCACCCCGTTGATGAATCCGATAAGAGTCACCGGTTTCTCCGTGGTTTGGGGATTCAATTCGCGAACTTCGCCGATAATCGCATGGCCATGGACCCGGTTCAGCCTTCTCTACTCTTCTTCATCAAGCGATTCATTTGATCTCATGAATCGTGCCATGGAGACACCAAACCAGCCTCGAGGCCGCATTCACGGCCTCCACTCATGGTGGTTATGGTGGTTACGGGACAACCGTTCGAACAAGTCAAACTGCAGTTGCAGGCGAGAATCGTTCACACCTGGTGGTCGTGGTAACAACACGGGTGGTGGTCGTAGTGGCTCATCCTCCAGCCGGACCACGCAAGCCGCGATGCCAAATCTGCAGGGCGAGCATTATGCCGACAAATGCCCTCAATTCCTCGGTGCACGAGCGTCTAGTTCTCCTGCGAATTTGGCCGAAGCCTTTAATGCATCATGTAATGTTGCAGACTCGCTCCCGATCGTATATTGATTACGGGCCTCTGCTCATATGACCCCTCAAACATCGGCTCTGGATTCCTTTGAACCTTATTACCGTAATGGATCTGTTATTGTTGGTAATGAAAATTCTTTGTCTATCTCTCATATTGGCTCTAGCACTTTGTCTCGTGATGTTAAATTGCTTGATGTTTTGGTTGTCCCTCACATTACCAAGAACTTGTTATCTATCAAGTAAATTGACACACGATTATCTAGTTGATGTTATATTCTCTCGATAAATTTTTTGCGATTCGTAATCGAGTCACAAAAGCAATTTTGGCACAGTGGTAGATGTGAAGGGTCTGTATGTTTTGGAACGTTGTAATTCTCGCTTTCATTGCTGCACTCCGGTCCAAGAAGTTGAAGGCTAGTTATGATTTGTGGCACTTACGCCTAGGACATGATTTGTGGCATTTACGCCTAGGATCTGAATTTGTGAATCATAGAGTCCGTGAATTTATGGCCGAGCATGGCATACATCATAGACTTTCATGTCCATACACTCCACAACAAAATGGTCGGGTTGAGCGTAAGCACCGTCATATTTCTCAAATCGGCTTGTCCATGATGTTTCATGCACACGATTGTATATGTTATTAATCGTATCCCCTCATCTATTTTGGAAAATAAATCTCCTTTTGAAGTAGCTTATGGTTCTCGCACCGAATTATGCTAACTTCAAACCTTTTGGATGTCGTGGTGTATCCATATCTTCGAGATTATTCTCCTCACAAGTTGGCACCCCACGATCGTCCTTGTATTTTCTTGGAGTTCTGATAGTTCGTACAAGGGTTTCCGTGTTACGATCCTGACACTTCAAAAATTTACGTTTCTCGACATGCTCAATTTGATGAGCAAAATTTTCCATTCTCCGGAATTGTTTCTCAATTATTTGTTGATAAACTGGATGTTTCTAGTTTTCTTGATATCGCCTTTGATCGTGGCTTCCAAAGAACATTCCCCCAACCACCTTTGCATGCTTCCATGCCGACTCAAATTCTCATATGCCATGTCGCTCGTGTCTTGACCATGATAATGAGCTTGTTCCTGTTACTCCATCACATCCACATATTGAGTTGACACCTCCCGCATCCGGTCCTCCATCACCACTAGTCGAGGTCGCACCCCGCTCCTCAACCATCGCATCCGATGGTAACCCGGCCAAGGCAGCATCTTCAAACCTCACTATCCTGTTGACTTGGCTTCTACGGCTTTACTCTCGGCTCTGCAAGCTCTTCAACCTCGTGGCTTTAAATCTGCTACTAAGCATCCCCATTGGCTTTCTGCTATGCAAGAAGAGATGGATGCTCTTCGTGCCAATCAAACTTGGGATCTCGTCCCTTGCCCTTCGGACACTAATATTGTTGGCTCGAAATGGGTTTATCGCTAAGTATCGATCGAGATGGTTCTATTGAGCGATATAAGGCTCTGCCTGGTCGCTCAAAGGTTCACACAAATTCTGGGCACATACTATCATCACACATCCGGTTGTTAAGGCAATGCGGCTTCGGTTATTTTAGCAATTTCGGTTCAACGTAAGTGGCCTCTCCACCAGCTTGATGTGAAGAATGCCTTTCTTAATGGCGTTCTCTCGAAGCCTGTCTTTATGGCTCAACCTCCGTGGTTCATTGATCCTCGATTTCCCGATCACGTGTGCCGTCTCAAAAAGGCCCTTTATGGCCTTCGTCAAGCTCCGTTAGCTTGGGTCCAGCAATTTAGCTCCTTCCTCTTGGGTCTTGGTTTTACGCGAGTTGATCCGACTCCTCTTTATTCTACTATCATCGGGATAAATCTATCATCTACCTTTTACTTTATGTAGATGACATCACTCTCACAGAAATGATCCAAATTGCTCTTCGACGGTTTATTGCTCGTGCGCACTCGAGTTTGCCCTCAAAGATCTCGTTGTGCAACTCAATTATTTTTGGGCTTGGAGATCTCCTACACCACTAATGGCCTATTTATTGGGCGGTCAAATTATGCCCATGATATCCTGGATCGTGCTCAATTGGTAGATTCCAAGCCGATCGCGACTCCTTTGGTTTCAGAGAATCCCTCTCAAGTGATGGAGATCCTTTTCTGATCCTACTCTATACAGATCTCTTGTTGGTGCATTGCAATATTTGACTATTACTTGGCCTGATTTGTCTTATGCAGATTAATCATGTCGATCAATTCTTGCATTCTCCTACAACAACGCACTTTCTTGCGTAAAGCGAATTTTACGGTATGTCAAAGGTACGATTCACTTCGGACTATCTTTTAAAAACCGTCCGGATCTATCTATTGTGGGTTACTCGGATGCCGATTGGGCTTGTTGTATTGAAACACGACGGTCTACTTACTTACTCCATCTTCCTTGGTGGCAACCTTGTTTCTTGGAGTGCAAAGAAACAACCTCGTGGCTCGTTCTAGTTGTGAATCCGAATATCGTGCTTTAGCGAATGTAGCTTCGGAAGTTGTATGGTTATCAAATTTGTTGAAAGAGTTGAGTGTTCTCTCTCCCTCGGCCCTTCCTTCTTTGTGATAATAAGAGTGCCATCTTCTTAAGCCAATATCCAGTTGCTCATAAGAGGGCCAAACACATAGACATGGACTGTCATTTCGTTCGTGAGCTAGTTTCACAAGGGAAGCTTCATACTCAGTTTGTCCCATGTCATCTTTAGCTTGCGGACATCTTCACGAAGAGTCTCCCACGTCCTGCGTTCGATTTTTTATGGTCCAAGCTTTGCGTTTGCCTTCGCCCCATGCAATGCTTGACGGGGGTAATAAGGATAAATAATAATATTCTAGAGGAATAATCTTTTTGTATCTTACTTGTATATATCATTTGATTTGTTTCCTTGTATCTCTGATCTCCTTATTGTAAATATGATCTATATAATATGACTTTACCTAATCTCCTCATCAACGGTGAATGAAATATCAATTATCTAATTCTCACAAGTGTCACAGGCTTTGATGACATGAATGTAGCTGATTGTTTATTAGGATAATGATATAAGGCTCCATTTGGATGGTGTCATTTGAAATCAAGGGATTTGAGGATAATACACTATACATTTACAAATCAAAATGGAGAAAAACTAAATGAATGGATTTAACTCACACAAATATTACTTATAAGTGGGAGGATTTCAAATACCCAACAAAACCTAGTCATTTGAAATCATCTCACTTCTCCCACTTGTGCTTAATATTTGAGTGAATCAAATCTCTCACTTGTGCTTAACCAAGGGGCTTAGCCCACTTGGCCACCGAGTTCCCACTTTAGTGGGAGACCTGGGTTTGATTCCCTTTGGGAACAAATTTAGAGTGGGAGGTATAAGGAGACTTGGAGAATTTGAAATTGTAAGGAGACTTGACGAACTAACTTCTAACTACTAACAACTAACATTTACCGATTAAAAAAAATTGAGTGAATCAAATCCATTCATTTACCTTTTCTCCATTTTAGTTTGTGCGAATGCATGGTATATTATCCTCAAATCCCTTGATTTCAAATCCACTCCATCCAAATGGAGCCTAAATGAATTTATTCTCAATCTCTCTACAAGTTTGGACTTTTAGCTAAACAATTTCAGTTTTGTGCCGGAAGTCGGGTGTGAGACCTAAACTAATTCATGAGGTTTTTGCTTTGATGAAGGTTAACCACATTTTGCAAACAACCCAGCCCTAGTAGGATTTTGCAATAAGAAAATATGACATTACTTTTGTAGGGCAAAATTGCAGAGTGGTCCTATGAGAGTAGACTCTCATGAAAATGGTCTTTTTCTTTTAACAATTATAGTCCTTTTTATATAAAAAAAGTAAAAAATGATTCTTGTGGGATCAATTTTGCAATTCAAATACACACAAAAGGACCATTTTCGAGCATGGTGATCGGTGGACTAGAGGTGAAATGAAGCTATGAAATTGTACGTTTTCTAGAAATATAAAGGTTAGTCGAGTTTGCAACTTAAAATACCAAATAAACTACCCAAATTCAACAAGAAATTAAACTACGCAATTAACAACGAAATACCAAGTGAGATAGAAATGCTCAGGTGTAAATCACCAAAGACTTGTCAATTTCGGATCAAATATAATCAAGTGTTCATTCAACGAGTGATAATAGGGCTAACCAACAAATAATTCAAATAAAATCGTACTTGGTAAGCCTAGGCTCTAAATAATCAATCAAGTATGTAGGAATGTGAGAGACAACACTCTCACCCCCACACCAATTACAAGCAATTAGTTAATTAACCAAGTATCCTTGAGTTAACCAAATATAGACATCAATTACACAAGCTAACCTAACACCTATTCATCAATTTAATAAACCAAGTAACCTTGAGAAGATTAAACCAATAAACACAAGATTAAACCTCACCCAAGCAATTACGTCATGCAAAGCATCATTAGGACAAATAATCACCTCAACAAATGAACACCCACCCGTAAAATCACCAAAATCAACTCATCTAAGGGTCAATACACCCAAGCACAAGAGGATTTAGCCAATCATGGTTAAATGCAAGAAACCCATAAACATTGGGTATGGAAGAAACATAATTAAACTGAAATTAATGAACAATAACTTGATATAAATGGTAGAAGTCACCTTGATGGAGTGTAATACAACTTGTTTGCTTCAATTCTAGCTGCTATTACACTTGAAAAATGAAAAACTACAAAAATGTGAAGAACACCTTTCATTGTGTGTTAATGTGTGCAGAGAAATACCGAAATTAAACCTAAGAAATGTTCTAAGTGTGTAATGTTTTACCAAAGCTGATAAGAGGGGGTATATATAGGGTAGTAAGTAGGGAATCTTAATTTGCTTATTATCCCCATAAGAAGGCCTAAATTTCGCCAAAAATCTTGAAAAACGCGCATAAAATGCCATCTCGGCGGGGGTGACTCGGGCGGCTCGGCCGAGTCGGGGTGGTTGGCCGAGTCACTTCCCTCTGTTACAATGCGACTCGGGCAAATCAAGGTGTGACTCGACCGAGTCGGATAAGTCTAGCCGAGTCACTTGGCCGCGTAAAAATATGACTCGGGTATTGATGGGTGACTCGGTCGAGTCGAATTGGTTCTGGCCGAGTCGGATGCATTTTGCTCCTTGGCGACTCGGGCATCATGATTTGTGACTCGGCCGAGTCGAATTGGTTCTGGCCGAGTCACTTCTCGCCGTGTGCCACCTTCGCTCGATCGTTCATATCTTTTGCATACGAACTTCAATTTGCCGGATTCTTGTTGCTACGCGGATCTCTTCCGCTCTCTATCCAATGATCCAAGGCATTTCTTTTGGTCCCATAGTTTTTTTTTTTTTTTGACATTTTTAGTCCCAAAAAAATTGCGGTTTTGGTCCCAAGAGAATGAGATAAAATTTCAGTTTTGGTCCTAAAAATAATGGTTGGGACTATATTTGCAAAAAAAGGAGCAAAAAGAACGTGAAACTAACATTGTCATTGAAAAATTCTCATGGGACAAAAATTATAAGTTTCCTCGAAGCTATGATGGGTAGAAAGTATATTTAAATTGAAAGTAATTTTGAAGAATTAGAGTAGCTACTGCTCATTCTTGATTAATTTTTACTTCTTGTATTTCTTATGTAGATAAATTGATGATTAGAAATGAGAGCACCAATAGAAAATTCTAGATAACAAAGATACAAAGAGTTGTTCAAATTAACTTTTTACAGGAACAAGGGAAGCATTTACTTTTAGTTGTTAATATTCCGCACCATCCAACTCAAATAGTTTGGTCATATGCTTATTTATTAAATTGAGTTTTAATTCATAAGAAAATGAACGCATATTCATACATATAATTTATTATAATTGTGAAACTGAAATCAAACTGGTATATACATTATGCCAAAAATGGCCTAAGACAACGGTTTTTGGCTCTGACCGTTGTCTTAAGTTTAAAACCGTTGTCTTAGGTAATGGGTTTGCACCAAAAGACAACGGATTTTAGCAACCGTTGTCTTTTAACGTTGTCTTTTAAATTTTTTTAATTCTAATTTTTGGGGTATATATACAATACTTAAGATTTTTTTCCTCAAACATCAAAAATAAAAAATAGTATACTTCTCTCGCTCAACAGAGGACTCTGCTTCCCCCGCTGGATCCACCACCGTCGTTCCCCTGCCAGAGCCACCACCGCCGCTCCCCTGCCGTCGGAGCCACCACCTCCATCCCGCTGCTCGTTACCACCGCTTCCTCGCTCCGCTCCTCCTTCCTGTTTGCGAGCCCTAAATCACGCGTGCCCTAATTTTGCGTCAGAGCCACCGCGTCCCGCCACCGAAGCCACACCACCATTCCCCGCCGCTTTGTCGCCTGATGAGGACAAACGTCTCTTGTTTGAATTTTTGTAGGAGTTTCAGGCTTCGATGGTGATGCTCCGGAAAGAGAGCCTAGTAATGGACGCTTAAGATCGTCTGCTTCAATGGTATGGCTTGGCTTCTCAATTCTAAGTTTCTTGTGACTATTTATGAACAAATTATTGTTTTCCCTAATTCCGGTTTTCTGATTCGCATTGCTCGGATTTTGATTTTGACTGTTTTCCCTCTAATAGAATTGCATCTGGTTTTGATTTTGACTGTTTTCCCTCAAATAGAATTACATCTGGTTTTGTTTAGCTCATTTGCTAGTATAATTTGGATTGGCATTTCTCATTCCTTGGGTAATTTTCTTCGACCTGCTTATTCTCCAGAAGAATATTTTGATAATTGCTGCACAGATGTCCGATTAGTCAATATGACTTGAGATTAAATGATTGGCGTATATCCTTGCTTTTTTTTTTCTTTTTCAGTTAATGCTTTTGAATGCACTTGCTTTTTTAATTAGCTGAATAAATGCCGTTGTTCATGATTGTAGATGCACCTTTGCTTATTTGCTAACCATAAATTATTAACTGAATGATACTGATCTAGAATTTGGAAGTTTGTTAAATTTTGTTTACATTAATTGCCCCTGGTGAACAGTTCTAAAGTAAATATTGTGTATGATTTGAAGAATTTCCATAATTTATACTTAGTAAATATTACCTCTTCAGCAGGCTGCATGAATGAAGGATTAGTTTTTTTACTTTTTTAATAATGTTTCCATAATCTTAACGTGTGGCCGGTATTAATAAAAACAGATAAGAGGGATATATATAGATGGTCATATTGGAAAGGGAAAAGAAGAAATTTGACAACACATGCATATATATATATATATATATAATTTCTTATAGCTTTTAATTGCTTACATATATGTATATCTTTCGTCATTAATCATTAATTCAAGCATGCATCATGCATGCATATATTGTCTTGAAAGGGTGAGGCAGAATAGCACAAACAAAAACCAGTAAGGAACATCTTGGATTTAAGCATTAAAGCACCACCTCCTGAAATCACTCCTGCCGAACTTTTGTTCTGTAGTTTAAGTGGTAATAATGATACTGAGCTTAGATTTCATTCTTGATGCACCACTCTTCACTAAATTAATAAGATTGTCAATACCATTGAGGTAAGTATTTCGTAAATCAATTTCACTATCTGTGGAGAATTTTTTTCCTTTGCTGGTTACACGCCCCTTTACTTTTGATGGTTCACAATCTTGTCGTATCCTCTCATGTCTAATCAGGTTCACCGAGCACGACTCAGAGGTGATAACATTAATGTTGTTGTGAAGGTAAGGGAACTTCACCATCAGTTTCTGGATCTGATATGAGTTTAGTATTTAATTGTCTTGACCGTGTAGGTTCAGCATCCTGGTGTCCAAGATTTTATGATGACTGATATTCACAACTTGCAAGCTTTTGCCATATATATGCAAAAGACTAATATAAAGTTTGATCTATACTCTGTAACGAAGGAAATGGAGAAATAGGTAACAACAATAAGCATCATCTCTTGATAATGGTATGCCAGACTTTTTAGTTCTTTGTAGCTTATGACATAATAAGGTGAGTGGATACTTGGTTTGAAGTAAATTACAAAAGATCAGAAGTCAGAACCATTGTTTACTGCAATATATAATCTTCTTTTTCAGAAATTTGTACATGGTTTGATCTTTTTGTACATGGCCACCCTGACTTTACGTTTTCTTTTTCCCTCTGTCTATCACTAAATTTAGCCATTCCATTATATATAATTTTGGGAAAAGAGTTAATTTAAGCTAAACTTCTTCACCAAATTGGTGTTCTGTGCAAATGATGGCTTGTATCTGTTTGCAATCTTTTCTGCAAGAATAATTTTCATGATGCTAGCTATAACTTCCAATTGTCAGCTGGTTTTACTCTAATTGTCATGAAGGGCCTTTCATCTCAATTGTGATGAGTTATAACCTTTGCAATAATCTATTACTCCTTGCTTCTGGATATTATCATTTCTTCCGTATGATAGTTTGTTATTCGTATTAAGTGCCTTGCATTTTATTTCATATAGGATTTCTTCTAATTTTGTATAAATTATCGCTTTGTGACATACTGAATTATTTAGTCTGAATTTATGAGCTTCCTTGTTCCTTTTTAGGATATATGACCTATATTCCTATTTTTGTTAAAGTATCTGGATTCTTACTCTTCCTAAGTGGCTAGCTGAACGTATTTTACTTACCTACTCATGTTTTTACTACATATGGTTGCTTTGTTTGATTCAGGATCCATCTGTTACTGATATTTCTTGTGCTGCTCTGAATGGTCTAAAAGTGGGAGATAAAACACTCACTGTTCGTCGTGCCACCATTAGGTTGGTTCTTTGAATTAACGCCCTTTATTTATTGCAGAATTTGCATTTTAAACTATTTCGTAGAATTTTCTTCAAGGAATAGTTGCTTTCCCCTGCCCCCACCCAAAAAGTAATAATAAAAATTAGTTAAATAAATAAATAATAGAAAATTAAATAAATAAATTAGCATATCTTTTGCATATCATCTTCATGTTCATCATTAGTCATTTTTGTTATATCTTATAACTAGGTAACTTATGATATAATATTCACTCGTTTTTATCTTTATGATGTTAAGATTACTCTGACTTGTTTCATTGATAATTTTAAAAGTGGGCAGCTGAAATCTGAGCAGGAGAATATACTAGCTCAGGCACAGCAACATATTGCAATGCAGGTTGATGTTCTTGACCACTGTTTTCAGTTTATGCCTCATAATTGTTTTGATTTTTATCTTACTTTCACATATGCTAATATTACTTTGGGTTCAAGAAAATCTATGAAAATCTGTTTTCATGAAAATTAAACTTAAAAAAATAAAGCATGAGAGTTTGATGATATTGCCTTTATTTATTATAATTTCATGATAAGCAGGAGAGACTGGTAAATAAGCTTGAATGCAGGTGTTATCACACATTCTTTCTGAGGTCTGTTACACGTGTTGGGTTTCACTCTTTTATGTGTGATTTTATTGTTGCGTTTCTAATTGTGTTTTATGGATATTTTGTTGCAGGTTAGACTAGAAGAAGCTCAGAGTACCTTCTTCCCATTAGTGTGGCAAGCATCTTGTGGTTTGCTCCGATTAATGATTCTGAGTCTTGGAATGAGTGAAGGGCAGAATATAATTAGTGTGGAGTGCTCCAAGATTTCTTTCTTGATATATTAATGCTTGACCAAATAACTTGATCCACATACTTTAGAATTGTGAAAAATTAGACTACGAAGAGATTTATTATTGCAAAGTGTGAATAAGTATAATGTATGTTAAATAGAAGTTATTTATATTTTATTATAAAAATACATTTTATAAGCTCTTGAAACACTTTATAAGGTGTTAAAGATTATAAAATGTTTAAAATAAGTTTAGCTAAATGGTCCTAATTAAAAATCTATTGTTCAGCAATTGAATTTTGGACATATGCTTTTATAATACAAAATATTTTTCTGTCATCAGGTATTGATCTAACCTGATCTTTGTTTTCAGGTATGACGAATTGACATCTAAATACAAAGTGGAGTACATCACTGTAGGTAATTTTGATCAATTCATTGGTTTCATTTATTAAGACATTATTTCTGAGGGTGAATTTCAGTTACCTGATTTCCGAATTGTATATGATCTTTATGATGTTTACTTAATCTGTGAAGTTATAATTTTCTGATTAAGCATTTAGTGATTGTTGCAATTGTTGATTGATATGGATGCAAAGGGATGGTGTTTATGTGGTTATTATGCTTGACAGATTGAAGCTCAAGTTGTATATGTTGATTGAATGATAAAATGAAGCAATTTTAGGCAGAAAAATGCTGTAAAATTGATTGTGATTATTGATAAATGTGTATTTAGAGTCTTAAATCCATGTATTACTAATATAGAGATTACGCCCATTTCGATTCACATGCATATGAGTACTTCCATTTTGATTCGGAAATATTATATATAGAGAGTATATATGTATACATATGCACTCAAATATTTTTATTTTTTACTTAATTCTCTTAAAAAAATTAATTTGACTCATTCTTCTATTTATTTTTTGGGAAAATGGAGTTTTTGTCCTCTAAGTTTGGTTGATTCCATTTTTCGTCCTACGATCTTTTGACTTTTGAATTCCGTCTGTAACTTAAAAAAATACGTTTTGATCTCGATACGCCGCCCTAGGTCACCCAACCGGTCACAGACGATGTGTAATTAAATTTTTTTAATTAACGACGTGGATTGCTATTCTCTCTGAATTATGATGAACACAATGACAAATGATGCGGGCAAAAATGTCGGGCCCAACTACCCTTAGGGCCCAAATACGACCACCCAATAGGGTCCAATGACGTTATTAGATACCCTAGATAAAGGGAGGAAAACCCGAGATGGGCCTCGAGCCCAGATCGGCCAAAACCAAAGCTACAAAGTCCTAAATCCACCTACGGGTGGGCCACGAGGCCGAAGCCTTGTATGGAGAGAGGCCACGAGGCCCGACCCTAGTTACAGATAAGCCATGAGGCCTAAAAGCGAAAGGCAGCCGTGAGGCCCAAAGCCCGATCACAGGGGGCCGCGAGGCCCAAACCGAAGCCGCAGTGGGCCGAGGGGCCCAAGCGATATTTGGAGAAGGCGTGAGCATTTGGCCGAGCCCATAGAGGTTATCTATCCGATAAGATCGAGAAACAACGAGTAGTTGAGATAATTGAGGCCCAAACCAAGGAATATTCCCTATATTCCACATTGGTGGGTCTAACCTCCATCTAGGGGGAATTCGTAGATATGATGCATTTCTTGGGAATAAGTTATCCACGCACGACATCATGACGTAACGTGCGGGATAGTGCCTAGAAACCGTGATGACGCTTATTGCTCTTAACTTACGTATAAGTAACACACCCAAGCAGGAGGTAATGGTATCGAATCACTATCACTCTCACTTAGCTACCTTATACGTACTTTCTTGAGTGTTTTCCTAATCGACTTGAGCGTCGAAGTGCCTACGCTGAGAACCCTCCGGCGTGTTACAGTAGGGTACGTTTGTTCGAGGAAGCTAAGGATCTTAAGTGCGTAAAGACTTTACCCCGTGAACCCGGTGGGGAAACAGACCTGTGCCGCTTTACGCATCAATTAGCGCCGTCTGTGGGAAAAGAAGAGCCGAGACGTGAGTTTCGAACTTCTTTTCTTTTACGATCATCCAAAGAAGGACGTTATGACCGGTGAACGTACATCTATGAGACCGATTGCACTAGTACTGGGGGAAGGATAACCCCGCAGACCCAACACAGGGTGAGGCCGCACCCCACCCCGTGCCTCCGGTGGCTATATCCAACACTAGGGGCCTCCACTGTTACTGATGGCGCAAGGCGAAGCTCGACTCCGTGCCAACGCCATCCAGGAGTAGGAGCTGCTGTTAGAGAGGGAGGGGGAACATTCCTTCCTCTTCTTCCGCAATACCGGAAGGAATACCTATGGTAGGGATCCCTGAGCGCCAATGCTCCAGCCAGGGGGATACCTCGAGAATCCCGAGAATCGGCCGCCTCTGTCGCTCTAACTCGGGGCACTGGAGGATATGATAGCTCAAGCCGTGGCGTGGCAATGGCCGAGGGGGAGGGCCCCCACTGCGGGAGGGACCGGAGAACCGGGGCCAGGGAATCCGCTGCTCGATCCCAACCAGGTGGTGGAGTAGGCGGGACGAGTATCAAGAAGAACGGAGAAGAGAGGTGGAGTCCAGAACCGGGAGGAGGCCCTGAGCCGAAGGAGCCCAGAAAGAAGGTCGGCCAGTCCCTCGACCAAGGGAGGCTGGTCCTGAGGAAGCCGCACGGGGAAGGAGACAGCCCCTCTGCGGCGAGGAAGTAAGATCGAGGACCAAGAAGAGGGTACGGTGAGACACCCAACTGAGGCCATGAAGGACCAAATCGAGATCCTTGAGGAAACAAGTGGACAACATGAAACATCGGATGGAAAATCGGGTTAGTATGCCTCGACCCGTCACGAGGTTGCCAATTTACCGAGAATATCTTACAAGATGAATTGCCTAGCAATTTTAAGCCTCTTAACTATGAATATGATGGTACGACTGACCCCTATGATCATTTGGTGAGATTTGAAAATTCGGTCCTCCTCCATCGATATGGGGAGGGTGTGAAATGCAGGGTCTTCCTTACTACTCTATCTAAGACAAATTCAAAGTGGTTTAGCCACTGGAACCCAATTCCATTAACTCCTTTGAACAGTTCGGGAGCTCTTCTTGCATCAATTTGCTAGTGCAAGGAGGCAACCCATAGCTACGCTAACATTGTTTAACATGAAGCAAGAGGAGAATGAAAGCCTACGGGCCTTCATGAAGAGATTCAATCAGGCGGCACTAGAGGTTCCAACCGCCACCCCCGGAGGTAAAAATTAATGCTTTTACTAGTAACCTCCGAGATGGAGACTTGTTTTCCTCCTCGGCTAAGAGGCCACCCAGACGTTTGATGAACTGCTAAGGAGGGCGGAGAAGTACGTCACACCTGGAGGAGGTGAGAAAGGCAAAGAGAGCCGAGGTCAAACCAAGTGGACTGAAAAGAAGAAGGAGTCACCGAAGAAAAGCTCAACAGCAGTAACCCGAGAAAGCTGCAAAATCTGGACCTCGCTCCCGCATTTGGACAAGTATACCCCCTGAAGCTTGAGCCAGAGCGGAGGCTGCTGGAAGTGACATCCGACCATCCTAAAATGAAGTTTCCATGGACACGGTCCGGGGCCTCAAAAGCCTAAGTCGAGATAAGTTTTGTCATTTCCACAATGAATATGGGCATGACACTAATAATTGTTTTCACTTGCGTGATGAGATTGAGAGGATGATCCAAGGGACATGTTAAAGAGTTTGTTTACAGAGATCGAGTTAACTCCTGGGGCAAAAAGAAAAGAAGCCGATGATTAAGTCAAGAAAAGGGAAGGATGGTCGAAGGGAGGCAGAGAAGAGACCCTCCCGTAAGAGAGGACTCATTCAGATGATAGTCGGAGGTCCAGCAGAGGGAGACTCTTTCCGCGCTAGAAAAGTGGAGAGAGGACCCTCGGGAGAGAGGTAGGAGAAATGTCCAGAGAGGTGGATCACAAGGAAGTTATCCATACACCTCGAATTCACTTTGGACCGGAGGATGGGGGCACGAGAAAGGAGGACCACGGTGATGCACTAGTCATCACGGCGGATGTGGCAGGATATACGGTAGCACGGATCTTCGTAGACACGGGAGCTCTGAGACATCATCTTCTTAGAATGCTTCAAGAAGATGAATTTGAACATAGAGATGCAACCGGTGGATACGGCGTTGTATGGATTCACGGGAGGGGCGGTACACCCTCTGGGTCGAGGTAACCCTCCGTGGGGCTAGGCGAGCTCCACGGAGGAGGGTAGTTATGACAAATTTTTTGATTGTTGATGTACCCTCATCCTACAACATGATTTTGGTAGGCCAGTGTTGAACTTATTTCGGTGGTTATATTAACTTATCACATGAAACTCAAGTTTTCATGAATGATGAGGTGGGTGAAGTAGGCTGGAGATCACCGCAATCCGTAAATGCTACGTGGAGGCAAGAAAGATAGCCGATAAAGAGCTGCATCGTAGCTTGAAAAGAGACAAGGAGGTGGACCGAGAATCCAAGAGGTGCAAGATTTCCGAAGAAATCGATCCTCCAAAGATGGAAGCCGACGAAGAGGTGATGATGGTGGAGTTGTATCCCGAAAGAAAGGATACACCACAAAGATTGGAGCCAGTGGAGCCGAATTAGAAAAGGACACAGTAGCGGCTCTACGAAGAAACGCACTGTTTTTGCCTTTTCTTCTTCGGACATGACAGGTATTCCCGAAGAGGTGGCGATGCATCACCACGAACGTAGATCCTAAGGTTAAACCAAGAAGCGAAGCTAAGGGTCTTTGGACCAGAGAAAGATTCCATTACGAAGGTGGAAGCGAGAAACTCGGGAGGCAGGACATGTCAAGCGAATCCAATTTCCCACCCGGCTATCCAATGCTTTGTGTTGGTGGCAAAACCAGGGGAAATGGAGAATGTGCATAGATTTTCGAGATCCGAACAAGGCTTGCCCTAAGGATCATTATCCCTTGCCCAGGATTGATCGGATGGTCGACTCTACATCCTGGATTTGAGCTACTAAGTATGATGGACGCCTATCGTGGTTACCATCAAATACAAATTTTCCCTCCAAATATTCCAAAGGTTAGTTTCATTATTGCTAGTAGAACTTTTTGCTATATTAGAATGCCCTTTGGATTGAAGAATGCAGGAGCAACCTATCAGAATGGTGGATAAAATGTTCCGAGACCACCTAGGGAGGAACATGGAAGTCTACGTTGATGATATGCTTGTGAAAAGCATAGAAGCTAGAAAACATGTGGCGGGACACGGAGGAAGCTTTCTCGGTGCTCGGGAGGAATGGCATGAAGTTGAATCCAAAGAAAGTGTTCTTTTGGAGTGAGATCCGGAAGTTCCTTGGATATATGGTGATCCAAATGGGAATCGAGGTTAACCTCGCTAAGGTGAAAGTCAGTGCTTGATATGCAGCCCCCACCAATATCAAGGAGCCGCAGAGACCGAATGGGAGAATTACAAAGACAAGCGTGTTCATAGCCGATCTGCAGAGAGGAGCCATCCCTTCTTTAAAATCTTAAGGAAGGGATCCAAGTTCGAGTGGAATGAGCAATGCCGAGGCGTTTAAGGAGCTTAAATAAAGACTGCCTGGGCTCACCTACGTTAACGAAGCCTATTCCAGGGGAGACACTCTACCTCTACCTCTGTAGGTGGGGTCTCACTTAGCTCTGTCTTTGGTGAGGGAGGAAGGGTCAACCCGAAACCCGTTTACTACATTAGCAAGCTCATACAAGGAGTCAAGTGAGACACTCGGAGATAGAGAAGACATCCCGACTATAATGGTCACCGCCGCGGAGGTTACGACCTTATTTTTGTCACATAAGGTCATTGTTCGGACTAACTACCTTTTGAAACAGGTGATAGGGAGAGCTGATCTTTCAGTGAGGATGGTCAAATGGGCCGTTGAACCGGGAGAATATGATGTGGATTTCGAGCCACGGAGGACCATTAAAGCACAAGCCCTCTCTCGACTTCATTCAGGAGGGTACACGTGCGCTGGAGGATGGAAAATGGAAAGTATATGTTGACGGCTCGTGTCTATGCGGGGTTGTGGAGCTGGGATCGTGATCATTGATCCAGAGGGCCAGAAACGCAGTGGCGGTGAGGTTTGAATTCATCACCTCCAATAATGGAGCCGAGTACGAGGCCCCGATTCGAGGAATGGAGATGGCCACAGAGCCGGGAGCAGTCGGGTGGTCATATATTCGTATTCCCAACTTGTAACCCAAAGAAAGTTACAGGGGTACGAGGCCAAAGATGAGAAGATAGTAGCCTACCTTCGCCGAGTAGCCGAGGCTGCGAGGAAGGTTCGGTTCCTTTGAGGTCGTGCAGATACCCCGAGGAAAACTCAGGCGGATAGCCTTTCAAAGTCAAGCGAGTTCCGCAACACTACGGGAGGGGGAAGATCACCCTCGTGACCGCAGAAGCCGAAGCCATGGTTCCCTCGATAGGGGTCATCTGAGTCAAGATGATTGGAGAACCAAAGATATACCGAGTGTTGCGTAACCCGGAGAGTTGCCCGCACAAAAGGAAAGCTCGGGTGGAGGATCCGATACACGCCGATCGGGGACAAGATGTCTTGGCGGTCCTTTACGCAGCCTTTACTTGAGGTGTTTATCCCCTCAAGAAGGGAGGTACGTAATTAAAGACATACATGAAGGTTGTTGTGCTTGACCATGCAGAGCTCGGGCAATAGTCCGGAAAGCTTTGAGGCGGATACCGGCCTACCATGACTCGGGATGCCAAAGACTGGGTGAAGAGATGCGAGAAATGTCAAAAGCATGGTCGCCTCATCCACCTCCTCGCGGAGGAGATGGGGACCATGCACTCTCCATGTACCTTCGCGAAGTGGGGGATGGACTTAGTGGGCCCATTCACCGATGCGGTGGGCCAGCGAAAGTTTCTATTGGTGGCGGTGGACTACTTGACAAATGGGTTGGTGTACTCTAGCGAGGATAGAAGAAGGTAACATAATCAAATTCTTATGGAGATATATTTCTTTGCGAGGTTTGGTATACCTAGAATCTGGTATCGGATAATGGGACCCAGCTTTATAGGAAATATGGTACGGAATGGTGTGAGAACACGAAGATTGTCCAAAGATTCACATCGGTGGCACACTCCTGTGCCAACGGCCAGTGGAGGTCACCAATGTAACTATTGTGAATGAAATACGTGCCCGGCTCGACAAAGCCGGAGGCAGTGGGTCGATGAGCTGGAGTCGGTTTGTGGGCTTATCGGACCACC
Organism: Paraleonurus japonicus; assembly: GCA_030762865.1. Taxonomy (NCBI): domain Eukaryota; kingdom Viridiplantae; phylum Streptophyta; class Magnoliopsida; order Lamiales; family Lamiaceae; genus Paraleonurus; species Paraleonurus japonicus. The sequence continues at coordinate 6,006,673 of CM061052.1, read as the reverse complement.
CCAGGGAACCAACAGAGGAGTCCCCTTCCACTTGGTGTATGGGGCGGGCAGTGCATACCTTGAGATGTGGGGATGGAGACACATCGATTAGCCCACTTTCGGGAGGGAAGAAATGAGGAGCCGATGAGAGAGAACCTAGACATGCTAGAGGAGGAGTGCGAAATCGCCCACCCGAAAGCCGAGAAGTATAAAAGCCGTATAAAGGCTGTTTATGATCGTAAAGTCATAAGCGGAGATTTGAAGAAGGAGATCTAGTCTTGAGGCAAGCCGACGCGTTGAAGAACATTGGAAAGCTCGATCCCAAATGGGAGGGGCCGTGCGAAGTGACCAAGGTCCTCCGAGAAGGAGCTTATGAGATACAAGACATGGAGGAAACCACCGGCTGCACTCGGAATGTCCGCCATTTGAAGAGGTTTTATACTTGAAGAAAGTACCCGCCTCGCCGCAAGTAGGTGGTTCTTTTGTTTCGCAAGAGTTGTTTTATTTATGCTACTTGATTTACGAATAAAGTGTAATTTCGCTCCACCGGTACTCTTTTTCCCTCCCTGCGGGTTTCCCACCGGGTTTTACCGCAGAATGTTTTTTAAAGAGGCCGACCAAGATTATCCTTAACTTGCGTTGATTGATTATGGTCAATGGGGCGATTTGTTTGTCAATTAATGAAAGCGATTTTTCATTACTTATGAATTTATGAATTCATTCTTTCGTTGAGTACGATTGAAATAATATGATTGCATGCTATTCGATACAATTGCATCACAACATACGATGAATTACATGAGAAGTAATAACTTGCGAAAAAGTTAAACAACAAATAAAATGCACGCAAAGCATTCTATGAGAAATACGATGAGCATTCACGAAATAAATTCACATCAAACAAAAAAGAAGCTAAGAGATAGCTTCAAAGCACTAAAGTTAAACCTACGAAAGGGTTTAACCCACCTGCACTCCAAAGAGGAGTTATGAGAAAGAAGGTAAGAGATAGCTTCAAAACACTAAAGTTAAACCTACAGAGAGGGTTTAACCCACCTAAACCCAGAGCGGGGTTACGAGAAAAAAGCTAAGAGATAGCTTCAAAACACTAAAGTTAAACCCACAGAGAGGGTTTAACCCACCTAAACCCAGAGGGGTTACGAGAAAGAAGCTAAGAGATAGCTTCAAAACACTAAAGTTAAACCTACGAGAGAGGGTTTAACCCACCTAAACCCAGAGAGGGGTTACGAGAAAGAAGCTAAGAGATAGCTTCAAAACACTAAAGTTAAACCCACAGAGAGGGTTTAACCCACCTAAACCCAAAGAGGGGTTACGAGAAAGAAGCTAAAAGATAGCTTCAAAACACTAAAGTTAAACCCACGAGAGAGGTTTAACCCACCTAAACCCAGAGAGGGGTTACGAGAAAGAAGCTAAGAGATAGCTTCAAAACACTAAAGTTAAACCCACAGAGAGGGTTTAACCCACCTAAACCCAGAGAGGGTTACGAGAAAGAAGCTAAGAGATAGCTTCAAAACACTAAAGTTAAACCCACAGAGAGGTTTAACCCACCTAAACCCGGAGAGGGGTTACGAGAAAGAAGCTAAGAGATAGCTTCAAAACACTAAAGTTAAACCTACGGAGAGGGTTTAACCCACCTAAACCCAGAGAGGGGTTACGAGAAAGAAGCTAAAAGATAGCTTCAAAACACTAAAGTTAAACCTATAGAGAGGGTTTAACCCACCTAAACCCAGAGAAGGGTTACAAGAAAGAAGCCAAGAGATAGTTTCAAAACACTAAAGTTAAACCTACAGAGAAGGTTTAACCCACCTAAACCCGGAGAGGGGTTACGGGAAAGGAAGCTAAGAGATAGCTTCAAAACTTTAAAGGTAAAACTATCGAGATGGCCTTACGCACCTAAATTTATAAAAGGTCGTGAAAGAAGTTAAAAGATAACTTCTAAAAACCGAATTTAAACCCTCGAAAGGGTTAACCTATCTAAGACCCAAGGAAGGGTTGAAGCCGAAAGATGGCTTTGAAGAACTTAGCTAAACCTACGGTAAGAGTTTAGCTAACTAAGTGTCAAACATGAGGTAGGGCTCTTAGGGAAGCCTTGATCGAGCCTCGCGAGAAGGGCTCAACCGAACCCGCACCTTGGAGGGGTTTCGGGATTTGAAACTACCAAAGTTTCAAATTATTAGGTTGAACTTATAAAATTTAGCCAAAATCGTGTCCCAAGAAAGGGATTATTAGACAGAGAACTAAGACATACCTAGCTATGGGTAAAGCCGGATCCATGACAAAGGTCTAACCTACCTAAGTCTCGAGGAGACCTAAGAGAAGGAACTAAGAAATAGTTTCAAACATCAAGCTAAACTTAAATAAAGGTTTTTAGCGGGGAAAAACTTAAGCCCAGGGGAGGGTGTAGCGCTTTACTTACTCCTCGAGAAAGAGTGACAAAGAGTGAAAACTCGATGGCTAACTTTATGCCACTAAGTTAAACATACAGAGGAGATTCACACTTTGAATCCACGGATAGTGGCAAAGATAGAGACTAATAGAAAGTTTCTTAAATCTAGCGACTCTACAGCTAGAGTACACTTGGCTAAGTGAGAAAAGCACGATACACCGTAAGTCTAACAAAAGAGGCTTAGCTAGATAAGCACCTAAGAAGGGTGACAAGGATCGAAGTCGTGAAAAGATTCAAAGTATTGAAGTCAAACATGCAAAGTTTGACTAAACTCATACCAGAAAAATTATATAAGTTAGGCACACGAGAGTCTAACCAATCCAAACCCGTAAAACCTAAAGTGTGGAGCCCTAGAGAGAAAAAGGGGATCTCAAACAGATGAAAAATCAACCTATGAGAGAAAGGATGAATTCACGCTACCAACCGGTATTATGTTCCTAGTGACTAAGTCACGCATGCAAGCTAACGGCTAAGAGGCTAAACAATTGGCAAACATGCAGAGAAAATCGAATACAAAAGCATAAATAAAAGACATGCAACTCCCTGGCAAGGAGGACACAAACGAGCTCCCGACAAGGGAGGGGAAACATCGATTATGAAAGCTGATTCCTGAAGGGAAGATACGCGAGAACAAACATCGGCTACGAAAATTAACTCCCAAAGCAAGGGAGGATCCCATTCATTCATATAAAAAAGCCCCCGGCCAGTGGGCAACAGAGTTTTTAAGCAGTAAACTCCCAACGAAGGGGAGAACAGAATTCGAGTGCTAAACCAAAGACATAAAACAACAAAAATAAATTATACATTACATCAACAAAGAGAGTTTTTAGAAGAAGGTTACCGAGGGGAGTTCTGGGTCCTTCCGCTTCGGCGGTAGCTTCCTCCCGGCTTGCCTCCATCTCCAAAGCCCGCTTGTGCAAGCCTCTTCCTGAGTAAAGGGAGCATCCCGGCGAAAGGGGGCATAGAGGCCGCTCCATAAAGGCAGGGTGGCGGACGTAACTTCGGCCCTTAGAAATTGAGAGACTGTCTGCCATCATAACCTAAGCCACCACTCTTCCTCAATGAGGCGGGAGGCATCCCCTTTAAAACATGTGGGAGTGGGCATGGCTTGGAGAGGACCAATTTTATCAAAGGCACCAAAGAAGGAGGGGTCGGCCTATTCTTTGCATCTGCGGCATTAAAGCCGTACTCGTAAAAGTATCGGATATAAGGACCCATGTCCCCAGGAAGCTAGGATCTGCAGATAAGCATCCTTAAGATTGACCTACGAGAGAGTGCGAGAAGCTTTTGACTGATTCGGTAGTAAAGAGGTGATTGCGGAAGGACTTTGCTCCTCCCAAGAGGGCCTTCTCATGCACGTGAGATTCCTGGAAAGCATAGTGGACGGCTAGATCGGGCCGGTCTCCTTCTCGGCGGCCTCCCGCGCCGCCTCGGCTTTTGCCCGGCTCGGCCTCGACCTTCTTAACGCGAAGGGAAGCAAGAGTGACCTTCTTCCTCTCCGCAAGGAGGGACTCCTCCAATTCTTTAAGCCGCGGCGAGGAGGAGATTAGAAGGGCCCCATATGACCCGTAATAAATCATTGATTTTTATGTGATTCAAAATGTTTCTCTATCGTTCTTTTCCTTCCATTATCTCGCATTAGGTGTAGTTTTTAGAGTGTTATTATCGACAACTATACTTTGTGATAATTAGTTATTTTTATCTTTTTGATACAAAACACTATAGAAATTATCATTCCACTCCAATGATCATTAATTAAGATAAGAAAAGTACTTAGGAAGTTCCAATGGATCTAAAATTAGTCTAACAAACACTCGTTATTATTCTTTTTTTGCGTGCTTAAACATAAAACTGTTGGATTTTTATAAGATTCTGAATAATCTCAGTATGACCCGTGATAAACCATTGAATTTTATGAGTTTTCATTCAAAAGGTTTATTCATCGTTCTTTTCACTCCATTATTTGCATTAGATATAGTTTTTAGAATGTTATTAGCGACAACTAAACTTTGTGATAACCAGTTACTTTTTATCTATTTAACACAAAACACTATTGAAATAATCATTTCACTCCAATCGATCATTAATTAAGGTATGAAAAGTACTTAAGAAGTCCCAATGGATCTCAAATTTGTCTAACAAACACTCGTTATTTTTCCTCTTTTTGGATGCTAAAATATAAATTATGTTGGATTTTTGTAGGATTACGTATAATCTTTATATGACCCGTAATAAATCATTGAATTTATGTGATTCAAAATGTTTCTCTATCGTTCTTTTCCTTCTATTATCTCGCATTAGGTGTAGTTTTTAAAGTATTATTATCGATAACTATACTTTGTGATAACTTGTTATTTTTTATCTTTTTGATACAAAATACTTTAGAAATTATCATTCCACTCCAATGATCATTAATTAAGATAAGAAAAGTACTTAGGAAGTTCCAATTGATCTAAAATTAGTCTAACAAACACTCGTTATTATTCTTTTTTTGCGTGCTTAAACATAAAACTGTTGGATTTTTATAAGATTCTCGAATAATCTCTCGAATGACCCGTGATAAACCATTGAATTTTATGAGTTTTCATTCAAAAGTTTTATCTATCGTTCTTTTCCCTCCATTATCTCGCATTAGATATAGTTTTTAGAATGTTATTAGCGACAACTAAACTTTGTGATAATCGATTACTTTTTATCTATTTAACATAAAACACTATTGAAATGATCATTTCACTCTAATGGATCATTAATTAAGGTATGAAAAGTACTTAGAAAGTCCCAATAGATATTAAATTAGTCAAACAAACACTCGTTATTTTTCCTCTTTTTGGATGCTAAAATATAAATTCTGTAGGATTTTTGTAGGATTACGAATAATCTATGTATGACCCGTAATAAATCATTGATTTTTTTGTGATTCAAAATGATTGTCTATCGTTCCTTTCCTTCCATTATCTGCATTAAGTTTAGTTTTTAGAGTGTTATTATCGACAAAAAAATTTGTGATAGTTAGTTGTTTTTATCTTTTTGATACAAAACACTATAGAAATTATCATTCCACTCCAATGATCATTAATTAAGATAAGAAAAATACTTAGGAAGTTCCAATGGACCTAAAATTAGTCTATCAAAAACTCGTTATTTTTCTTTTTTTTTTTTTTTTGCGTGCTTAAACATAAAATCATTGGATTTTTATAAGATTCTCGAATAATCTCTGTATGACCCGTGATAAATCATTGATTTTTATGAGTTTTCATTCAAAAGGTTTATCTATCGTTCTTTTCCCTCCATTATCTCGCATTAGATATAGTTTTTAGAATGTTATTAGCGACAACTAAACTATGTGATAACCATTACTTTTTATCTATTTAACATAAAACACTATTGAAATGATCATTTAACTCCAATCGATCATTAATTAAGATATGAAAAATACTTAGAAAGTACCAATGGATCTCAAATTAGTCTAATAAACACTCGTTATTTTTCCTCTTTTTGGATGCTAAAATATAAATTATGTTGGATTTTTGTAGGATTCTCGAATAATCTCTATATGACCCGTAATAAATCATTGATTTTTATGTGATTCAAAATGTTTATCTATCGTTCTTTTCCTTCCATTATCTGCATTAGGTGTAGTTTTTAAAGTGTTATTATCGACAACTATACTTTGTGATAACTAGTTATTTTTTATCTTTTTGATACAAAATACTTTAGAAATTATCATTCCACTCCAATGATCATTAATTAAGATAAGAAAAGTACTTAGGAAGTTCCAATGGATCTAAAATTAGTCTAACAAACACTCGTTATTTTTCTTTTTTTTTTTTTTTTGCATGCTTAAACATAAAATCGTTGGATTTTTATAAGATTGAATAATCTCTCGTATGACCCGTGATAAACCATTCAATTTTATGAGTTTTCATTCAAAAGGTTTATCTATCGTTATTTTCTCTTCATTATACTGCATTAGATATAGTTTTTAGAATATTATTAGCGATAACTAAACTTTGTGATAACCAGTTACTTTTATCTATTTAACACAAACACAATTGAAATGATCATTTCACTCCAATGGATCATTAATTAAGATATGAAAAGTACTTAGAAAGTCCCAATGGATCTCAAATTAGTCTAACAAACACTCGTTATTTTTCCTCTTTTTGGATGCTAAAATATAAATTATGTTGGATTTTTGTAGGATTAGTATAATCTCTATATGACCCGTAATAAATCATTGATATTTATTTGATTCAAAATGTTTATCTATCGTTCTTTTCCTTCCATTATCTACTGCATTAGGTGTAGTTTTTAAAGTGTTATTATCGACAACTATACTTTGTGATAACTAGTTATTTTTTATCTTTTTGATACAAAATACTTTAGAAATTATCATTCCACTCCAATGATCATTAATTAAGATAAGAAAAGTACTTAGGAAGTTCCAATGGATCTAAAATTAATCTAACAAACACTCGTTATTTTTCTTTTTTTTGCGTGCTTAAACATAAAACCGTTGGAATTTTATAAGATTCTCGAATAATCTGTATGACCCGTGATAAACCATTGAATTTTATGAGTTTTCATTCAAAAGGTTTATCTATCGTTCTTTTCCCTCCATTATCTCGCATTAGATATAGTTTTTAGAATGTTATTAGCGACAACTAAACTTTGTGATAACCAGATTTACTTTTTATCTATTTAACACAAACACTATTGAAATGATCATTTCACTCCAATGGATCATTAATTAAGATATTAAAAGTACTTAGAAAGTCCCAATGGATCTCAAATTAGTCTAACAAACACTCGTTATTTTTACTCTTTTTGGATGCTAAAATATAAATTATGTTGAATTTTTTTAGGATTCTCGTATAATCTCTATATGACCCGTAATAAATCATTGATATTTATGTGATTCAAAATGTTTCTCTATCGTTCTTTTCCTTCCATTATCTCGCATTAGGTGTAGTTTTTAAAGTGTTATTATCGACAACTATACTTTGTGATAACTGGTTATTTTTATCTTTTTGATACAAAATACTTTAGAAATTATCATTCCACTCCAATGATCATTAATTAAGATAAGAAAAGTATTTAGGAAGTTCCAATGGATCTAAAATTAGTCTAACAAACACTCGTTATTTTTCTTTTTTTGCATGCTTAAACATAAACTGTTGGATTTTTATAAGATTCTGAATAATCTCTCAGTATGACCCGTGATAAACCATTGAATTTTATGAGTTTTCATTCAAAAGGTTTATCTATCGTTCTTTTCCTCCATTATCTGCATTAGATATAGTTTTTAGAATGTTAGTAGCGACAACTAAACTTTGTGATAACCGGATACTTTTTATCAATTTAACACAAAACACTATTGAAATGATTATTTCACTCCAATAGATCATTAATTAAGGTATGAAAATTACTTAGAAAGTTCCAATGGATCTCAAATTAGTGTAACAAACACTCGTTATTTTTTCTCTTTTGGATGCTAAAATATAAATTATGTTGGATTTTTGTAGGATTCTCGTATAATCTCTATATGACCCGTAATAAATCATTGATTTTTATGTGATTCAAAATGTTTATCTATCGTTCTTTTCCTTCCATTATCTGCATTAGGTGTAGTTTTTAGAGTGTTATTATCGACAACTATACTTTGTGATAACTAGTTATTTTTATCTTTTTGATACAAAACACTATAGAAATTATCATTCCACTCCAATGATCATGAATTAAGATAAGGAAAGTACTTAGGAAGTTCCAATGGATCTAAAATTAGTCTAACAAACACACGTTATTTTTTTTTTTTTTTTTTTGAGTGCTTAAACATAAAATCGTTGGATTTTTATAAGATTATGAATAATCTCTCGTATGACGCGTGATAAATCATTGATTTTTATGAGTTTTCATTCTAAAGGTTTATCTATCGTTCTTTTCCCTCCATTATCTCGCATTAGATATAGTTTTTAGAATGTTAATAATGACAACTAAACTTTGTGATAACCAGTTACTTTTTATCTATTTAACACAAAACACTATTGAAATGATCATTTCACTCCAATGGATCATTAATTAAGGTATGAAAAGTACTTAGGAAGTCCCAATGGATTTCAAATTAGTCTAACAAACACTCGTTATTTTTCCTCTTTTTGGATGCTAAAATATAAATTATGTTGGATTTTTGTAGGATTCTGAATAATCTCTATATGACTCGTAATAAATCATTGATTTTTATGTGATTCAAAATGTTTCTCTATCGTTCTTTTCCTTCCATTATCTGCATTAGGTTTAATTTTTAGAGTGTTATTATCGACAACTATACTTTGTGATAACTAGTTATTTTTTATCTTTTTGAAACAAAATACTTTAGAAATTATCATTCCACTCCAATGATCATTAATTAAGATAAGAAAAGTACTTAGGAAGTTCCAATGGATCTAAAATTAGTCTAACAAACACTCGTTATTTTTCTTTTTTTTTTTTGCATGCTTAAACATAAAAGCTGTTGGATTTTTATAAGATTCTGAATAATCTCTCGTATGACCTGTGATAAATCATTGATTTTTATGAGTTTTCATTCAAAAGGTTTATCTATCGTTCTTTTCCTCCATTATCTGCATTAGATATAGTTTTTAGAATGTTATTAGCGACAACTAAACTTTGTGATAACCAGTTACTTTTTATCTATTTAACATAAAACACTATTGAAATGATCATTTCACTCCAATGGATCATTAATTAAGGTATGAAAAGTACTTAGAAAGTCCCAATAGATTTCAAATTAGTCTAACAAACACTCGTTATTTTTCCTCTTTTTGGATGCTAAAATATAAATTATGTTGGATTTTTGTAGGATTCTGAATAATCTATGTATGACCCGTAATAAATCATTGATTTTTTTGTGATTCAAAATGATTGTCTATCGCTCCTTTCCTTCCATTATCTGCATTAAGTGTAGTTTTTAGAGTGTTATTATCGACAACTAAAAAACTTTGTGATAGTTAGTTATTTTTATCTTTTTGATACAAAACACTATAGAAATTATCATTCCACTCCAATAATCATTAATTAAGATAAGAAAAATACTTAGGAAGATCCAATGGATCTAAAATTAGTCTATCAAAAACTCGTTATTTTTTTTTTTTTTTGCGTGCTTAAACATAAAGCTGTTGGATTTTTATAAGATTCTGAATAATCTCTGTATGATCCGTGATAAATCATTGATTTTTATGAGTTTTCATTCAAAAAGTTTATCTATCGTTCTTTTCCTCCATTATCTCGCATTAGATATAGTTTTTAGAATGTTATTAGCGACAACTAAACTTTGTGATAACCAGTTACTTTTTATCTATTTAACATAAAACACCATTGAAATGATCATTTCACTCCAATGGATCATTAATTAAGATATGAAAAGTACTTAGGAAGTCCCAATGGATCTCAAATTAGTCTAATAAGCACTCGTTATTTTTCCTCTTTTTGGATGCTAAAATATAAATTATGTTGGATTTTTGTAGGATTCTGAATAATCTCTATATGACCCGTAATAAATCATTGATTTTTATGTGATTCAAAATGTTTATCTATCGTTCTTTTCCTTCCATTATCTGCATTAGGTGTAGTTTTTAAAAGTGTTATTATCGAAAACTATACTTTGTGATAACTAGTTATTTTTTATCTTTTTGATACAAAATACTTTAGAAATTATCATTTCACTCCAATGATCATTAATTAAGATAAGAAAAGTACTTAGGAAGTTCCAATGGATCTAAAATTAGTCTAACAAACACTCGTTATTTTTCTTTTTTTTGCGTGCTTAAACATAAAACTGTTGGATTTTTATAAGATTCTGAATAATCTCTCGTATGACCCGTGATAAACCATTGAATTTTATGAGTTTTCATTCAAAAGGTTTATCTATCGTTCTTTTCCCTCCATTATCTCGCATTAGATATAGTTTTTAGAATATTATTAGCGATAACTAAACTTTGTGATAACCAGTTACTTTTTATCTATTTAACACAAACACTATTGAAATGATCATTTCACTCCAATGGATCATTAATTAAGATATGAAAAGTACTTAGGAAGTTCCAATGGATCTCAAATTAGTCTTACAAACACTCGTTATTTTTCCTCTTTTTGGATGCTAAAATATAAATTATGTTGGATTTTTGTAGGATTCTCGTATAATCTCTATATGACCCGTAATATATCATTGATATTTATGTGATTCAAAATGTTTCTCTATCGTTCTTTTCCTTCCATTATCTGCATTAGGTGTAGTTTTTAAAGTGTTATTATCGACAACTATACTTTGTGATAACTAGTTATTTTTATCTTTTTGATACAAAATACTTTAGAAATTATCATTCCACTCCAATGATCATTAATTAAGATAAGAAAAGTACTTAGGAAGTTCCAATGGATCTAAAATTAATCTAACAAACACTCGTTATTTTTCTTTTTTTTGCGTGCTTAAACATAAAATTGTTGGATTTTTATAAGATTCTGAATAATCTCTCAGATGACCCGTGATAAACCATTGAATTTTATGAGTTTTCATTCAAAAGGTTTATCTATCGCTCGCTTTCCCTCCATTATCTGCATTAGATATAGTTTTTAGAATATTATTAGCGATAACTAAACTTTGTGATAACCATTACTTTTTATCTATTTAACACAAACACTATTGAAATGATCATTTCACTCCAATGGATCATTAATTAAGATATGAAAAGTACTTAGGAAGTCCCAATGGATCTCAAATTAGTCTTACAAACACTCGTTATTTTTCCTCTTTTTGGATGCCAAAATATAAATTATGTTGGATTTTTGTAGGATTCTCGAATAATCTCTATATGACCCGTAATAAATCATTGATATTTATGTGATTCAAAATGTTTCTCTATCGTTCTTTTCCTTCCATTATCTCGCATTAGGTGTAGTTTTTAAAGTGTTATTATCGACAACTATACTTTGTGATAACTAGTTATTTTTTATCTTTTGATACAAAATACTTTAGAAATTATCATTCCACTCCAATGATCATTAATTAAGATAAGAAAAGTACTTAGGAAGTTCCAATGGATCTAAAATTAGTCTAACAAACACTCGTTATTTTTCATTTTTGCATGCTTAAACATAAAAGCTGTTGGATTTTTATAAGATTCTGAATAATCTCTGTATGACCTGTGATAAATCATTGATTTTTATGAGTTTTCATTCAAAAGGTTTATCTATCGTTCTTTTCCCTCCATTATCTCGCATTAGATATAGTTTTTAGAATGTTATTAGCGACAACTAAACTTTGTGATAACCAGATTACTTTTTATCTATTTAACATAAAACACTATTGAAATGATCATTTCACTCCAATGGATCATTAATTAAGGTATGAAAAGTACTTAGAAAGTCCCAATAGATTTCAAATTAGTCTAACAAACACTCGTTATTTTTCCTCTTTTTGGATGCTAAAATATAAATTCGTAGGATTTTTGTAGGATTGAATAATCTATGTATGACCCGTAATAAATCATTGATTTTTGTGATTCAAAATGATTGTCTATCGTTCCTTTCCTTCCATTATCTGCATTAAGTGTAGTTTTTAGAGTGTTATTATCGACAAAAAAACTTTGTGATAGTTAGTTATTTTTTATCTTTTGATACAAAACACTATAGAAATTATCATTCCACTCCAATGATCATTAATTAAGATAAGAAAAATACTTAGGAAGATCCAATGGATCTAAAATTAGTCTATCAAAAACTCGTTATTTTCTTTTTTTTTTTTTTTTGCGTGCTTAAACATAAAAGCTGTTGGATTTTTATAAGATTCTGAATAATCTCTGTATGACCCGTGATAAATCATTGATTTTTATGAGTTTTCATTCAAAAGGTTTATCTATCGTTCTTTTCCCTCCATTATCTGCATTAGATATAGTTTTTAGAATGTTATTAGCGACAACTAAACTTTGTGATAACCAGCTACTTTTTATCTATTTAACATAAAACACTATTGAAATGATCATTTCACTCCAATGGATCATTAATTAAGGTATGAAAAGTACTTAGGAAGTCCCAATGGATCTCAAATTAGTCTAACAAACACTCGTTATTTTTCCTCTTTTTGGATGCTAAAATATAAATTATGTTGGATTTTTGTAGGATTCTCGAATAATCTCTATATGACCCGTAATAAATCATTGATTTTTATGTGATTCAAAATGTTTATCTATCGTTCTTTTCCTTCCATTATCTGCATTAGGTGTAGTTTTTAAAAGTGTTATTATCGAAAACTATACTTTGTGATAACTAGTTATTTTTATCTTTTTGATACAAAATACTTTAGAAATTATCATTTCACTCCAATGATCATTAATTAAGATAAGAAAAGTACTTAGGAAGTTCCAATGGATCTAAAATTAGTCTAACAAACACTCGTTATTTTTCTTTTTTTGCGTGCTTAAACATAAAGCTGTTGGATTTTTATAAGATTCTGAATAATCTCTCAGTATGACCCGTGATAAACCATTGAATTTTATGAGTTTTCATTCAAAAGGTTTATCTATCGCTTCTTTCCCTCCATTATCTCGCATTAGATATAGTTTTTAGAATATTATTAGCGATAACTAAACTTTGTGATAACCGATTACTTTTTATCTATTTAACACAAAACACTATTGAAATGATCATTTCACTCCAATGGATCATTAATTAAGGTATGAAAAGTACTTAGGAAGTCCCAATGGATCTCAAATTAGTCTAACAAACACTCGTTATTTTTCCTCTTTTTGGATGCTAAAATATAAATTATGTTGGATTTTTGTAGGATTACGTATAATCTCTATATGACCCGTAATAAATCATTGATATTTATGTGATTCAAAATGTTTCTCTATCGTTCTTTTCCTTCCATTATCTCGCATTAGGTGTAGTTTTTAGAGTGTTATTATCGACAACTATACTTTGTGATAACTAGTTATTTTTATCTTTTTGATACAAAATACTTTAGAAATTATCATTCCACTCCAATGATCATTAATTAAGATAAGAAAAGTACTTAGGAAGTTCCAATGGATCTAAAATTAATCTAACAAACACTCGTTATTTTTCTTTTTTTTTTTTGCGTGCTTAAACATAAAAGCTGTTGGATTTTTATAAGATTCTGAATAATCTCTGTATGACCCGTGATAAACCATTGAATTTTATGAGTTTTCATTCAAAAGGTTTATCTATCGTTCTTTTCCCTCCATTATCTGCATTAGATATAGTTTTTAGAATATTATTAGCGATAACTAAACTTTGTGATAACCGATTACTTTTTATCTATTTAACACAAACACTATTGAAATGATCATTTCACTCCAATGGATCATTAATTAAGATATGAAAAGTACTTAGGAAGTCCCAATGGATCTCAAATTAGTCTAACAAACACTCGTTATTTTTCCTCTTTTTGGATGCTAAAATATAAATTATGTTGGATTTTTGTAGGATTACGTAATAATCTCTATATGACCCGTAATAAATCATTGATATTTATGTGATTCAAAATGTTTCTCTATCGTTCTTTTCCTTCCATTATCTCGCATTAGGTGTAGTTTTTAAAGTGTTATTATCGACAACTATACTTTGTGATAACTAGTTATTTTTTATCTTTTTGATACAAAATACTTTAGAAATTATCATTCCACTCCAATGATCATTAATTAAGATAAGAAAAGTACTTAGGAAGTTCCAATGGATCTAAAATTAATCTAACAAACACTCGTTATTTTTCTTTTTTTTTTGCGTGCTTAAACATAAAAGCTGTTGGATTTTTATAAGATTCTGAATAATCTCTGTATGACCCGTGATAAACCATTGAATTTTATGAGTTTTCATTCAAAAGGTTTATCTATCGTTCTTTTCCCTCCATTATCTCGCATTAGATATAGTTTTTAGAATGTTATTATCGACAACTAAACTTTGTGATAACCAGATACTTTTTATCTATTTAACACAAAACACTATTGAAATGATCATTTCACTCCAATGGATCATTAATTAAGGTATGAAAAGTACTTAGGAAGTCCCAATGGATCTCAAATTAGTCTAACAAACACTCGTTATTTTTCCTCTTTTTGGATGCTAAAATATAAATTATGTTGGATTTTTTAGGATTTTGTATAATCTCTATATGACCCGTAATAAATCATTGATTTTTATGTGATTCAAAATGTTTCTCTATCGTTCTTTTCCTTCCATTATCTGCATTAGATGTAGTTTTTAGAGTGTTATTATCGAAAACTATACTTTGTGATAACTAGTTATTTTTTATCTTTTTGATACAAAATACTTTAGAAATTATCATTCCACTCCAATGATCATTAATTAAGATAAGAAAAGTACTTAGGAAGTTCCAATGGATCTAAAATTAGTTTAACAAACACTCGTTATTTTTCTTTTTTTTTTTTGAGTGCTTAAACATAAAACTGTTGGATTTTTATAAGATTCTGAATAATCTCTGTATGACCCGTGATAAACCATTGAATTTTATGAGTTTTCATTCAAAATGTTTATTCATCGTTCTTTTCACTCCATTATCTCGCATTAGATATAGTTTTTAGAATGTTATTAGCGACAACTAAACTTTGTGATAACCAGTTACTTTTTATCTATTTAACACAAAACACTATTGAAATAATCATTTCACTCCAATCGATCATTAATTAAGGTATGAAAAGTACTTAGGAAGTCCCAATGGATCTCAAATTAGTCTAACAAACACTCGTTATTTTTCCTCTTTTTGGATGCTAAAATATAAATTATGTTGGAATTTTTGTAGGATTCTCGAATAATCTCTATATGACCCGTAATAAATCATTGATTTTTATGTGATTCAAAATGTTTCTCTATCGTTCTTTTCCTTCCATTATCTGCATTAGGTGTAGTTTTTAGAGTGTTATTTTCGACAACTATACTTTGTGATAACTAGTTATTTTTTATCTTTTGATACAAAACACTATAGAAATTATCATTCCACTCCAATGATCATTAATTAAGATAAGAAAAGTACTTAGGAAGTTCCAATGGATCTAAAATTAGTCTAACAAACACTCGTTATTTTTCTTTTTTTTTTTTTTGCGTGCTTAAACATAAAATCAAGTACTTTTTTAAGATTCTGAATAATCTCTCGTATGACCCGTGATAAACCATTGAATTTTATGTGTTTTTATTCAAAAGGTTTATCTATCGTTCTTTTCCCTCCATTATCTCATTAGGTATAGTTTTTAGAATGTTATTATCGACAACTAAACTTTGTGATAACCAGTTATTTTTTTATCTATTTAACATAAAACACTATTGAAATGATCATTTCACTCCAATGGATCATTAATTAAGGTATGAAAAGTACTTAGAAAGTACAAATGGATATCAAATTAGTCTAACAAACACTCGTTATTTTTCCTCTTTTTGGATGCTAAAATATAAATTATGTAGGATTTTTGTAGGATTCTCGAATAATCTATGTATGACCCGTAATAAATCATTGATTTTTTGTGATTCAAAATGATTGTCTATCGTTCCTTTCCTTCCATTATCTCGCATTAAGTGTAGTTTTTAGAGTGTTATTATCGACAAAAAAACTTTGTGATAATTAGTTATTTTTTATCTTTTTGATACAAAACACTATAGAAATTATCATTCCACTCCAATGATCATTAATTAAGATAAGAAAAATACTTAGGAAGTTCCAATGGATCTAAAATTAGTCTATCAAAAACTCGTTATTTTTTTTTTTTTTTTTTTTTTGCGTGCTTAAACATAAAATTGTTGGATTTTTATAAGATTCTGAATAATCTCTGTATGACCCGTGATAAATCATTGATTTTTATGAGTTTTCATTCAAAAGGTTTATCTATCGTTCTTTTCCCTCCATTATCTCGCATTAGATATAGTTTTTAGAATGTTATTAGTGACAACTAAACTTTGTGATAACCGCTACTTTTATCTATTTAACATAAAACACTATTGAAATGATCATTTCACTCCAATGGATCATTAATTAAGGTATGAAAAGTACTTAGGAAGTCCCAATGGATCTCAAATTAGTCTAACAAACACTCGTTATTTTTCCTCTTTTTGGATGCTAAAATATAAATTATGTTGGATTTTTGTAGAATTCTGAATAATCTCTATATGACCCGTAATAAATCATTGATTTTTATGTGATTCAAAATGTTTATCTATCGTTCTTTTCCTTCCATTATCTCGCATTAGGTGTAGTTTTTAAAAGTGTTATTATCGAAAACTATACTTTGTGATAACTAGTTATTTTTATCTTTTTGATACAAAATACTTTAGAAATTATCATTCCACTCCAATGATCATTAATTAAGATAAGAAAAGTACTTAGGAAGTTCCAATGGATCTAAAATTAGTCTAACAAACACTCGTTATTTTTCTTTTTTTGCGTGCTTAAACATAAAAGCTGTTGGATTTTTATAAGATTCTGAATAATCTCTGTATGACCCGTGATAAACCATTGAATTTTATGAGTTTTCATTCAAAAGGTTTATCTATCGTTCTTTTCCCTCCATTATCTGCATTAGATATAGTTTTTAGAATATTATTAGCGATAACTAAACTTTGTGATAACCGATTACTTTTTATCTATTTAACACAAAACACTATTGAAATGATCATTTCACTCCAATGGATCATTAATTAAGGTATGAAAAGTACTTAGGAAGTCCCAATGGATTTCAAATTAGTCTAACAAACACTCGTTATTTTTCCTCTTTTTGGATGCTAAAATATAAATTATGTTGGATTTTTGTAGGATTCTCAATAATCTCTATATGACCCGTAATAAATCATTGATATTTATGTGATTCAAAATGTTTCTCTATCGTTCTTTTCCTTCCATTATCTGCATTAGGTGTAGTTTTTAGAGTGTTATTATCGACAACTATACTTTGTGATAACTAGTTATTTTTTATCTTTTTGATACAAAATACTTTAGAAATTATCATTCCACTCCAATGATCATTAATTAAGATAAGAAAAGTACTTAGGAAGTTCCAATGGATCTAAAATTAATCTAACAAACACTCGTTATTTTTCTTTTTTTTGCGTGCTTAAACATAAAACTATTGGATTTTTATAAGATTCTGAATAATCTCTGTATGACCCGTGATAAACCATTGAATTTTATGAGTTTTCATTCAAAAGGTTTATCTATCGTTCTTTTCCCTCCATTATCGGCATTAGATATAGTTTTTAGAATGTTATTAGCGACAACTAAACTTTGTGATAACCAGATACTTTTTATCTATTTAACACAAAACACTATTGAAATGATCATTTCACAACAATGGATCATTAATTAAGGTATGAAAAGTACTTAGGAAGTCCCAATGGATCTCAAATTAGTCTAACAAACACTCGTTATTTTTCCTCTTTTTGGATGCTAAAATATAAATTATGTTGGATTTTTGTAGGATTCTGTATAATCTCTATATGACCCGTAATAAATCATTGATTTTTATGTGATTCAAAATGTTTCTCTATCGTTCTTTTCCTTCCATTATCTCGCATTAGGTGTAGTTTTTAGAGTGTTATTATCGAAAACTATACTTTGTGATAACTAGTTATTTTTATCTTTTTGATACAAAATACTTTAGAAATTATCATTCCACTCCAATGATCATTAATTAAGATAAGAAAAGTACTTAGGAAGTTCCAATGGATCTAAAATTAGTCTAACAAACACTCGTTATTTTTCTTTTTTTTTTGTGTGCTTAAACATAAAGCTGTTGGATTTTTATAAGATTCTGAATAATCTCTGTATGACCCGTGATAAACCATTGAATTTTATGAGTTTTCATTCAAAAGGTTTATTCATCGTTCTTTTCACTCCATCATCTGCATTAGATATAGTTTTTAGAATGTTATTAGCGACAACTAAACTTTGTGATAACCAGTTACTTTTTATCTATTTAACACAAAACACTATTGAAATAATCATTTCACTCCAATGGATCATTAATTAAGGTATGAAAAGTACTTAGGAAGTCCCAATGGATCTCAAATTAGTCTAACAAACACTCGTTATTTTTCCTCTTTTTGGATGCTAAAATATAAATTATGTAGGATTTTTGTAGGATTCTGAATAATCTCTGTATGACCCGTAATAAATCATTGATTTTTTTGATTCAAAATGATTGTCTATCGTTCCTTTCCTTCCATTATCTGCATTAAGTGTAGTTTTTAGAATGTTATTATCGACAAAAAAACTTTGTGATAACTAGTTATTTTTATCTTTTTGATACAAAACACTATAGAAATTATCATTCCACTCCAATGATCATTAATTAAGATAAGAAAAGTACTTAGGAAGTTCCAATGGATCTAAAATTAATCTAACAAACACTCGTTATTTTTCTTTTTTTTTTTTGCGTGCTTAAACATAAAACTGTTGGATTTTTATAAGATTCTGAATAATCTCTGTATGACCCGTGATAAACAATTGAATTTTATGAGTTTTCATTCAAAAGGTTTATCTATCGTTCTTTTCACTCCATTATCTCGCATTAGATATAGTTTTAAGAATGTTATTAGCGACAACTAAACTTTGTGATAACCAGATACTTTTATCAATTTAACACAAAACACTATTGAAATGATCATTTCACTCCAATGGATCATTAATTAAGGTATGAAAAGTACTTAGGAAGTCCCAATGGATCTCAAATTAGTCTAACAAACACTCGTTATTTTTCCTCTTTTTGGATGCTAAAATATAAATTATGTTGGATTTTTGTAGGATTCTGAATAATCTCTATATGACCCGTAATAAATCATTGATTTTTATGTGATTCAAAATGTTACTCTATCGTTCTTTTCCTTCCATTATCTGCATTAGGTGTAGTTTTTAGAGTGTTATTTTCGACAACTATACTTTGTGATAACTAATTATTTTTTATCTTTTTGATACAAAACACTTTAGAAATTATCATTCCACTCCAATGATCATTAATTAAGATAAGAAAAGTACTTAGGAAGTTCCAATGGATTTAAAATTAGTTTAACAAACACTCGTTATTTTTCTTTTTTTTTTTTTTTTGCGTGCTTAAACATAAAATCATGGATTTTTATAAGATTCTGAATAATCTCTGTATGACCCGTGATAAATCATTGATTTTTATGAGTTTTCATTCTAAAGGTTTATCTATCGTTCTTTTCCCTCCATTATCTCGCATTAGATATAGTTTTTAGAATGTTATTAGCGACAACTAAACTTTGTGATAACCGGTTACTTTTATCTATTTAACACAAAACACTATTGAAATGATCATTTCACTCCAATGGATCATTAATTAAGGTATGAAAAGTACTTAGGAAGTCCCAATGGATCTCAAATTAGTCTAACAAACACTCGTTATTTTTCCTCTTTTTGGATGCTAAAATATAAATTATGTTGGATTTTTGTAGGATTCTGAATAATCTCTATATGACCCGTAATAAATCATTGATTTTTATGTGATTCAAAATGTTTATCTATCGTTCTTTTCCTTCCATTATCTGCATTAGGTGTAGTTTTTAGAGTGTTATTATCGACAACTATACTTTGTGATAACTAGTTATTTTTTATCTTTTTGATACAAAACACTATAGAAATTATCATTCCACTCCAATGATCATTAATTAAGATAAGGAAAGTACTTAGGAAGTTCCAATGGATCTAAAATTAGTCTAACAAACACACATTATTTTTCTTTTTTTTTTTTGAGTGCTTAAACATAAAACTGTTGGATTTTTATAAGATTATGAATAATCTCTGTATGACTCGTGATAAATCATTGATTTTTATGAGTTTTCATTCTAAAGGTTTATCTATCGTTCTTTTCCCTCCATTATCTCGCATTAGATATAGTTTTTAGAATGTTATTAGCGACAACTAAACTTTGTGATAACCAGTTACTTTTTATCTATTTAACACAAAATACAATTGAAATGATCATTTCACTCCAATGGATCATTAATTAAGGTATGAAAAGTACTTAAGAAGTCCCAATGGATTTCAAATTAGTCTAACAAACACTCGTTATTTTTCCTCTTTTTGGATGCTAAAATATAAATTATGTTGGATTTTTGTAGGATTCTGAATAATCTCTATATGACCCGTAATAAATTTTTAATTTTATGTGATTCAAAATGTTTCTCTATCGTTCTTTTCCTTCCATTATCTGCATTAGGTGTAGTTTTTAGAGTGTTATTATCGACAATTATACTTTGTGATAACTAGTTATTTTTTATCTTTTTGATACAAAATACTTTAGAAATTATCATTCCACTCCAATGATCATTAATTAAGATAAGAAAAGTACTTAGGAAGTTCCAATGGATCTAAAATTAGTCTAACAAACACTCGTTATTTTTCTTTTTATTGCGTGCTTAAACATAAAATCTGTTGGATTTTTATAAGATTCTGAATAATCTCTATGACCCGTGATAAACCATTGAATTTTATGAGTTTTCATTCAAAAGGTTTATCTATCGTTCTTTTCCCTCCATTATCTCGCATTAGATATAGTTTTTAGAATGTTATTAGCGACAACTAAACTTTGTGATAACCAGATACTTTTTATCTATTTAACACAAAACACTATTGAAATGATCATTTCACTCCAATGGATCATTAATTAAGGTATGAAAAGTACTTAGGAAGTCCCAATGGATCTCAAATTAGTCTAACAAACACTCGTTATTTTTCCTCTTTTTAGATGCTAAAATATAAATTATGTTGGATTTTTGTAGGATTCTCGAATAATCTCTATATGACCCGTAATAAATCATTGATTTTTATGTGATTCAAAATGTTTCTCTATCGTTCTTTTCCTTCCATTATCTGCATTAGGTGTAGTTTTTAGAGTGTTATTATCGAAAACTATATTTTGTGATAACTAGTTATTTTTTATCTTTTTGATACAAAATACTTTAGAAATTATCATTCCACTCCAATGATCATTAATTAAGATAAGAAAAGTACTTAGGAAGTTCCAATGGATCTAAAATTAGTTTAACAAACACTCGTTATTTATCTTTTTTTTGTGTAATTAAACATAAAACTGTTGGATTTTTATAAGATTCTGAATAATCTCTCGTATGACCCGTGATAAACCATTGAATTTTATGATTTTTCATTCAAAAGGTTTATTCATCGCTCTTTTCACTCCATTATCTGCATTAGATATAGTTTTTAGAATGTTATTAGCGACAACTAAACTTTGTGATAACCGATTACTTTTTATCTATTTAACACAAAACACTATTGAAATGATCATTTCACTCCAATGGATCATTAATTAAGGTATGAAAAGTACTTAGGAAGTCCCAATGGATCTCAAATTAGTCTAACAAACACTCATTATTTTTCCTCTTTTTGGATGCTAAAATATAAATTATGTTGGATTTTTGTAGGATTCTGAATAATCTCTATATGACCCGTAATAAATCATTGATTTTTATGTGATTCAAAATGTTTCTCTATCGTTCTTTTCCTTCCATTATCTGCATTAGGTGTAGTTTTTAGAGTGTTATTATCGAAAACTATACTTTGTGATAACTAGTTATTTTTTATCTTTTTGATACAAAATACTTTAGAAATTATCATTCCACTCCAATGATCATTAATTAAGATAAGAAAAGTACTTAGGAAGTTACAATGGATCTAAAATTAGTCTAACAAACACTCGTTATTTATCTTTTTTTTGTGTGCTTAAACATAAAAGCTGTTGGATTTTTATAAGATTCTGAATAATCTCTGTATGACCCGTGATAAACCATTGAATTTTATGAGTTTTCATTCAAAAGGTTTATTCATCGTTCTTTTCACTCCATTATCTCGCATTAGATATAGTTTTTAGAATGTTATTAGCGACAACTAAACTTTGTGATAACCAGTTACTTTTTATCTATTTAACACAAAACACTATTGAAATAATCATTTCACTCCAATCGATCATTAATTAAGGTATGAAAAGTACTTAGGAAGTCCCAATGGATCTCAAATTAGTCTAACAAACACTCGTTATTTTTCCTCTTTTTGGATGCTAAAATATAAATTATGTTGGATTTTTTGTAGGATTCTGAATAATCTCTATATGACCCGTAATAAATCATTGATTTTTATGTGATTCAAAATGTTTCTCTATCGTTCTTTTTCTTCCATTATCTGCATTAGGTGTAGTTTTTAGAGTGTTATTTTCGACAACTATACTTTGTGATAACTAATTATTTTTTATCTTTTTGATACAAAACACTATAGAATTTATCATTCCACTCCAATGATCATTAATTAAGATAAGAAAAGTACTTAGGAAGTTCCAATGGATCTAAAATTAGTTTAACAAACACACGTTATTTTTCTTTTTTTTTTTTTGAGTGCTTAAACATAAAACTGTTGGATTTTTATAAGATTCTGAATAATCTCGTATGACCCGTGATAAATCATTGATTTTTATGAGTTTTCATTCTAAAGGTTTATCTATCGTTCTTTTCCTCCATTATCTCGCATTAGATATAGTTTTTAGAATGTTATTAGCGACAACTAAACTTTGTGATAACCATTACTTTTTATCTATTTAACACAAAACACTATTGAAATGATCATTTCACTCCAATGGTTCATTAATTAAGGTATGAAAAGTACTTAGGAAGTCCCAATGGATTTCAAATTAGTCTAACAAACACTCGTTATTTTTCCTCTTTTTGGATGCTAAAATATAAATTATGTTGGATTTTTGTAGGATTCTGAATAATCTCTATATGACCCGTAATAAATTTTTAATTTTATGTGATTCAAAATGTTTCTCTATCGTTCTTTTCCTTCCATTATCTCGCATTAGGTGTAGTTTTTAGAGTGTTATTATCGACAATTATACTTTGTGATAACTAGTTATTTTTTATCTTTTTGATACAAAATACTTTAGAAATTATCATTCCACTCCAATGATCATTAATTAAGATAAGAAAAGTACTTAGGAAGTTCCAATGGATCTAAAATTTAGTCTAACAAACACTCGTTATTTTTCTTTTTATTGCGTGCTTAAACATAAAACCGTTGGATTTTTATAAGATTCTTAATAATCTCTGTATGACCCGTGATAAACCATTGAATTTTTATGAGTTTTCATTCAAAAGGTTTATCTATCGTTCTTTTCCCTCCATTATCTCGCATTAGATATAGTTTTTAGAATGTTATTAGCGACAACTAAACTTTGTGATAACCGATTACTTTTTATCAATTTAACACAAAACACTATTGAAATGATCATTTCACTCCAATGGATCATTAATTAAGGTATGAAAAGTACTTAGGAAGTCCCAATGGATCTCAAATTAGTCTAACAAACACTCGTTATTTTTCCTCTTTTTGGATGCTAAAATATAAATTATGTTGGATTTTTGTAGGATTCTAATAATCTCTATATGACCGTAATAAATTATTGATTTTTATGTGATTCAAAATGTTTCTCTATCGTTCTTTTCCTTCCATTATCTCGCATTAGGTGTAGTTTTTAGAGTGTTATTATCGAAAACTATATTTTGTGATAACTAGTTATTTTTATCTTTTTGATACAAAATACTTTAGAAATTATCATTCCACTCCAATGATCATTAATTAAGATAAGAAAAGTACTTAGGAAGTTACAATGGATCTAAAATTAGTCTAACAAACACTCGTTATTTATCTTTTTTTGTGTGCTTAAACATAAAAGCTTGGATTTTTATAAGATTCTGAATAATCTCTGTATGACCCGTGATAAACCATTGAATTTTATGATTTTTCATTCAAAAGGTTTATCTATCGTTCTTTTCACTCCATTATCTCGCATTAGATATAGTTTTTAGAATGTTATTAGCGACAACTAAACTTTGTGATAACCGATTACTTTTTATCTATTTAACACAAAACACTATTGAAATAATCATTTCACTCCAATGGATCATTAATTAAGGTATGAAAAGTACTTAGGAAGTCCCAATGGATCTCAAATTAGTCTAACAAACACTCATTATTTTTCCTCTTTTTGGATGCTAAAATATAAATTATGTTGGATTTTTGTAGGATTCTGAATAATCTCTATATGACCCGTAATAAATCATTGATTTTTATGTGATTCAAAATGTTTCTCTATCGTTCTTTTACCTTCCATTATCTCGCATTAGGTGTAGTTTTTAGAGTGTTATTATCGAAAACTATACTTTGTGATAACTAGTTATTTTTTATCTTTTTGATACAAAATACTTTAGAAATTATCATTCCACTCCAATGATCATTAATTAAGATAAGAAAAGTACTTAGGAAGTTCCAATGGATCTAAAATTAGTCTAACAAACACTCGTTATTTATCTTTTTTTTGTGTGCTTAAACATAAAACTGTTGGATTTTTATAAGATTCTGAATAATCTCTGTATGACCCGTGATAAATCATTGAATTTTTATGAGTTTTCATTCAAAAGGTTTATCTATCGTTCTTTTCACTCCATTATCTCGCATTAGATATAGTTTTTAGAATGTTATTAGCGACAACTAAACTTTGTGATAACCAGTTACTTTTTATCTATTTAACACAAAACACTATTGAAATGATCATTTCACTCCAATGGATCATTAATTAAGGTATGAAAAGTACTTAGGAAGTCCCAATGGATCTCAAATTAGTCTAACAAACACTCGTTATTTTTCCTCTTTTTGGATGCTAAAATATAAATTATGTTGGATTTTTGTAGGATTCTCGAATAATCTCTATATGACCCGTAATAAATCATTGATTTTTATGTGATTCAAAATGTTTCTCTATCGTTCTTTTCCTTCCATTATCTGCATTAGGTGTAGTTTTTAGAGTGTTATTATTGACAACTATACTTTGTGATAACTAGTTATTTTTTATCTTTTTGATACAAAACACTATAGAAATTATCATTCCACTCCAATGATCATTAATTAAGATAAGAAAAGTACTTAGGAAGTTCCAATGGATCTAAAATTAGTCTAACAAACACACGTTATTTTTCTTTTTTTTTTTTTTGAGTGCTTAAACATAAAAGCTGTTGGATTTTTATAAGATTCTGAATAATCTCTGTATGACCCGTGATAAATCATTGATTTTTATGAGTTTTCATTCTAAAGGTTTATCTATCGTTCTTTTCCCTCCATTATCTCGCATTAGATATAGTTTTTAGAATGTTAATAGCGACAACTAAACTTTGTGATAACCGATTACTTTTTATCTATTTAACACAAAACACTATTGAAATGATCATTTCACTCCAATGGATCATTAATTAAGGTATGAAAAGTACTTAGGAAGTCCCAATGGATTTCAAATTAGTCTAACAAACACTCGTTATTTTTCCTCTTTTTGGATGCTAAAATATAAATTATGTTGGATTTTTGTAGGATTCTACGAATAATCTCTATATGACCCGTAATAAATCATTGATTTTTATGTGATTCAAAATGTTTCTCTATCGTTCTTTTCCTTCCATTATCTCGCATTAGGTGTAGTTTTTAGAGTGTTATTATCGACAATTATACTTTGTGATAACTAGTTATTTTTTATCTTTTTGATACAAAATACTTTAGAAATTATCATTCCACTCCAATGATCATTAATTAAGATAAGAAAAGTACTTAGGAAGTTCCAATGGATCTAAAATTAGTCTAACAAACACTCGTTATTTTTCTTTTATTGCGTGCTTAAACATAAAATCATTGGATTTTTATAAGATTCTGAATAATCTCTGTATGACCCGTGATAAACCATTGAATTTTTATGAGTTTTCATTCAAAAGGTTTATCTATTGTTCTTTTCCCTCCATTATGCATTAGATATAGTTTTAGAATGTTATTAGCGACAACTAAACTTTGTGATAACCAGTTATTGTTTATCTATTTAACACAAAACACTATTGAAATGATCATTTCACTCCAATGGATCATTAATTAAGGTATGAAAAGTACTTAGGAAGTCCCAATGGATCTCAAATTAGTCTAACAAACACTCGTTATTTTTCCTCTTTTAGGATGCTAAAATATAAATTATGTTGGATTTTTGTAGGATTCTGAATAATCTCTATATGACCCGTAATAAATCATTGATTTTTATGTGATTCAAAATGTTTCTCTATCGCTTCTTTTCCTTCCATTATCTGCATTAGGTGTAGTTTTTAGAGTGTTATTTTTGACAACTTTACTTTGTGATAACTAGTTATTTTTTATCTTTTTGATACAAAACACTATAGAAATTATCATTCCACTCCAATGATCATTAATTAAGATAAGAAAAGTACTTAGGAAGTTCCAATGGATCTAAAATTAGTCTAACAAACACTCGTTATTTTTTTTTTTTGCGTGCTTAAACATAAAGCTGTAATACTTTTATAAGATTCTGAATAATCTCTGTATGACCCGTGATAAACCATTGAATTTTATGTGTTTTTATTCAAAAGGTTTATCTATCGTTCTTTTCCCTCCATTATTTGCATTAGGTATAGTTTTTAGAATGTTATTATCGACAACTAAACTTTGTGATAACCAGCTTATTTTTTATCTATTTAACATAAAACACTATTCAAATGATCATTTCACTCCAATGGATCATTAATTAAGGTATGAAAAGTACTTAGAAAGTCCCAATAGATATCAAATTAGTCTAACAAACAATTGTTATTTTTCCTCTTTTTGGATGCTAAAATATAAATTATGTAGGATTTTTGTAGGATTCGAATAATCTCTGTATGACCCGTAATAAATCATTGATTTTTTTGTGATTCAAAATGATTGTCTATCGTTCCTTTCCTTCCATTATCTCGCATTAAGTGTAGTTTTTAGAATGTTATTATCGACAAAAAAACTTTGTGATAACTAGTTATTTTTTATCTTTTTGATACAAAACACTATAGAAATTATCATTCCACTCCAATGATCATTAATTAAGATAAGAAAAGTACTTAGGAAGTTCCAATGGATCTAAAATTAGTCTAACAAACACTCGTTATTTTTCTTTTTATTGCGTGCTTAAACATAAAACTGTTGGATTTTTATAAGATTCTGAATAATCTCTGTATGATCCGTGATAAACCATTGAATTTTATGAGTTTTCATTCAAAAGGTTTATCTATTGTTCTTTTCCCTCCATTATGCATTAGATATAGTTTTTAGAATGTTATTATCGACAACTAAACTTTGTGATAACCGCCATTCATTTTTATCTATTTAACACAAAACACTATTGAAATGATCATTTCACTCCAATGGATCATTAATTAAGGTATGAAAAGTAATTAGGAAGTTCCAATGGATCTCAAATTAGTCTAACAAACACTCGTTATTTTTCCTCTTTTTGGATGCTAAAATATAAATTATGTTGGATTTTTGTAGGATTCTCTAATAATCTCTATATGACCCGTAATAAATCATTGATTTTTATGTGATTCAAAATGTTTCTCTATCGTTCTTTTCCTTCCATTATCCGCATTAGGCGTAGTTTTTAGAGTGTTATTTTCGACAACTATACTTTGTGATAACTAATTATTTTTTATCTTTTTGATACAAAACACTATAGAATTTATCATTCCACTCCAATGATCATTAATTAAGATAAGAAAAGTACTTAGGAAGTTCCAATGGATCTAAAATTAGTTTAACAAACACACGTTATTTTTCTTTTTTTTTTTTTTTGAGTGCTTAAACATAAAACTGTTGGATTTTTATAAGATTCTGAATAATCTCTGTATGACCCGTGATAAATCATTGATTTTTATGAGTTTTCATTCTAAAGGTTTATCTATCGTTCTTTTCCCTCCACTATCTCGCATTAGATATAGTTTTTAGAATGTTATTAGCGATAACTAAACTTTGTGATAACCAGTTACTTTTTTCTATTTAACACAAAACACTATTGAAATGATCATTTCACTTCAATGGATCATTAATTAAGGTATGAAAAGTACTTAGGAAGTCCCAATGCATCTCAAATTAGTCTAACAAACACTCTTTATTTTTCCTCTTTTTGGATGCTAAAATATAAATTATGTTGGATTTTTGTAGGATTCGAACAATCTCTATATGACCCGTAATAAATCATTAATTTTTATGTGATTCAAAATGTTTATCTACCGTTCTTTTCCTTCCATTATCTGCATTAGGTGTAGTTTTTAGAGTGTTATTATCGACAAATATACTTTGTGATAACTAGTTATTTTTTATCTTTTTCATACAAAACACTATAGAAATTATCATTCCACTCCAATGATCATTAATTAAGATAAGGAAAGTACTTAGGAAGTTCCAATGGATCTAAAATTAGTCTAACAAGCATACATTATTTTTCTTTTTTTTTTTTGAGTGCTTAAACATAAAGCTGTTGGATTTTTATAAGATTATGAATAATCTCTGTATGACCCGTGATAAATCATTGATTTTTATGAGTTTTCATTCTAAAGGTTTATCTATCGTTCTTTTCCCTCCATTACTGCATTAGATATAGTTTTTAGAATGTTAATAGCGACAACTAAACTTTGTGATAACCAGTTACTTTTTATCTATTTAACACAAAACACTATTGAAATGATCATTTCACTCCAATGGATCATTAACTAAGGTATGAAAAGTACTTAGGAAGTCCCAATGGATTTCAAATTAGTCTAACAAACACTCGTTATTTTTCCTCTTTTTGGATGCTAAAATATAAATTATGTTGGATTTTTGTAGGATTCTGAATAATCTCTATATGACCCGTAATAAATCATTGATTTTTATGTGATTCAAAATGTTTCTCTATCGTTCTTTTCCTTCCATTATCTGCATTAGGTGTAGTTTTTAGAGTGTTATTATCGACAATTATACTTTGTGATAACTAGTTATTTTTTATCTTTTGATACAAAATACTTTAGAAATTATCATTCCACTCCAATGATCATTAATTAAGATAAGAAAAGTACTTAGGAAGTTCCAATGGATCTAAAATTAGTCTAACAAACACTCGTTATTTTTCTTTTTATTGCGTGCTTAAACATAAAAGCTGTTGGATTTTTATAAGATTCTGAATAATCTCTGTATGATCCGTGATAAACCATTGAATTTTATGAGTTTTCATTCAAAAGGTTTATCTATTGTTCTTTTCCTCCATTATGCATTAGATATAGTTTTTAGAATGTTATTAGCGACAACTAAACTTTGTGATAACCAGTTATTGTTTATCTATTTAACACAAAACACTATTGAAATGATCATTTCACTCCAATGGATCATTAATTAAGGTATGAAAAGTACTTAGGAAGTCCCAATGGATCTCAAATTAGTCTAACAAACACTCGTTATTTTTCCTCTTTTTGGATGCTAAAATATAAATTATGTTGGATTTTTGTAGGATTCTCGAATAATCTCTATATGACCCGTAATAAATCATTGATTTTTATGTGATTCAAAATGTTTATCTATCGTTCTTTTCCTTCCATTATCTGCATTAGGTGTAGTTTTTAGAGTGTTATTATCGACAACTATACTTTGTGATAACTAGTTATTTTTTATCTTTTTGATACAAAACACTATAGAAATTATCATTCCACTCCAATGATCATTAATTAAGATAAGGAAAGTACTTAGGAAGTTCCAATGGATCTAAAATTAGTCTAACAAACACTCGTTATTTTTCTTTTTTTTTTTTTTGAGTGCTTAAACATAAAATCAAGTTGGATTTTTATAAGATTATGAATAATCTCTGTATGACCCGTGATAAATCATTGATTTTTATGAGTTTTCATTCTAAAGGTTTATCTATCGTTCTTTTCCCTCCATTATCTCGCATTAGATATAGTTTTTAAAATGTTATTAGCGACAACTAAACTTTGTGATAACTTGATTATTTTTATCTATTTAACACAAAACACTATTGAAATGATCATTTCACTCCAATGGATCATTAATTAAGGTATGAAAAGTACTTAGGAAGTCCCAATGGATCTCAAATTAGTCTAACAAACACTCGTTATTTTTCCTCTTTTTGGATGCTAAAATATAAATTATGTTGGATTTTTGTAGGATTCTCGAATAATCTCTATATGACCCGTAATAAATCATTGATTTTTATGTGATTCAAAATGTTTCTCTATCGTTCTTTTCCTTCCATTATCTGCATTAGGTGTAGTTTTTAGAGTGTTATTATCGACAACTATACTTTGTGATAACTAGTTATTTTTTATCTTTTGCTACAAAATTCTTTAGAAATTATCATTCCACTCCAATGATCATTAATTAAGATAAGAAAAGTACTTAGGAAGTTCCAATGGATCTAAAATTAGTCTAACAAACACTCGTTATTTTTCTTTTTTCGCGTGCTTAAACATAAAAGCTGTTGGATTTTTATAAGATTCTGAATAATCTCTGTATGACCCGTGATAAACCATTAATTTTTATGTGTTTTCATTCAAAAGGTTTATCTATCGTTCTTTTCCCTCCATTATCTGCATTAGGTATAGTTTTTAGAATGTTATTATCGACAACTAAACTTTGTGATAACCGATTATTTTTATCTATTTAACACAAAACACTATTGAAATGATCATTTCATTCCAATGGATCATTAATTAAGGTATGGAAAGTACTTAGGAAGTCCCAATGGATCTCAAATTAGTCTAACAAACACTCGTTATTTTTCCTCTTTTTGATTGGAGTGTATAGGGTAAGAGTTATTAAGACCAATCAACAAAATATCGAACCCAAGGGAAAAAGTATGCACATGAGGTCCTAGAAATACAAGTTATTAGTGACTAGAGTGCAACAATGGTTTGGTACAAAACAACAAAACACAAGCAAGAATACAAAACAACAAGGAGCAAGCAAATGATCAAACACTTAAGATGCGAGATCAAAAACAACACTAAATGGTGGGATAGAGGTGCTAGGATTAACATCCATCAATGAATCATCAATCAACAAGCTACAATTGAATCAAATTGCAAATCAACTAAGATAGAAAGCATAAACCATCATGAAATTAATCACTCCATTAAAATCACAATGCCTAATGTGAGTATCCTTAGTCTTTTCCCATCTCTCAATGTAGAAATCCCCAATTCATACAATCATGCAAAATTGAAACTCGATTAACACCTAATCACGTTAGCTCAACTCTCGCCTATTGCTAGGGTGATTAACCATTAATCTAAAGAGACAATTTTACACAAAGCACAATGAAGAATCACAATTAGGAAAACAAACTAATGTGAGTATCCTTAGTGCAACTAATCTCTCGATTTCGGTCACCATCTCCACCATCTTACGTGGTCCTCTTCTTCATTTTTCCTCTGTAAAGGTTGAGTTTATGGCTTTTTCTCGATTTTATTAAGGATTAGAGGATACTTCAATGGCAAAGAGAGGCTAAGGTCGTTGTCATCATCCTCGGATGAGGAATCGAGACGAAGAGAGGGGTTGTTCTTTCGGAGTGGGTGGGAAGAGGGGAGAGTGTGTTTTGGATAGTTGGAAGGAGGGGAGTAAGATAGTGTAGGGAATAGATTGAGGTTTGGACTTGTGGGAGAGGGATTGGTTCGAGTGAGGGTGGGGGAGAGGATGGTTGAAGTTTCAGTATAGTGGGGGGTTGGAGTGGGAGATGAGGTTTGAGCGATTGGTGAAGGTGGTTGTTGGGGTGTGGGGTTGATCTCGTTTCAGGGATTATAGCTTGAGTTTGGACTATTGAGGGAGTAAGGCTAGTCAAGAGGCTGCGAAGGTACTAGCTTTGGGTTACCTCTTCATCGTCGGATTTGGGATGATGGGATGGTAGGGTGATTTTGAGGCTCAAGTACCGGCCTAAGGGCAGCTATTCATTCATTGCTTCTGGGTCTTTGAGGAGTGATAAAGATGGAGAAGAGGATAAGCTCATACCTTTCTCGGGAATGGGGAGAGAGCTGACTTCCTTAGGTTGGGGAGGGGATTTTCAAGCTACTACTAATCCCTCGGTGCTTATCTTGACCGGAAATACCTCCTCTCGGTAAGAAGGTCTGTGATCTCGGCTGCTTTGCTCCCGACCCTTCGAGTCTTGGGAGGAGCTTCTTGAGCTTTGAGATACTTTTCTTGGCCTCCTTGGGCTTGCAGGAGTTTCTGCCTTCTTCTCTCTCTTCATTTGAGGTATCTTCTTGGGGAGCGACAGCTACGAACCTTGCTCCTTCATCTTTTCGAGACACCTTTACCAACCTCCTTCTTTTCCTCCTTTGAGGTGCTTTTGAGGAGCCATGGCCCGGCTTCTTCCCGACTTGGAACCTCACTGCATACATGAATCTTTGTGACCCAGTGCAAGTACCTCGGCTCCATCTTGTTTCCTCGCCAGCTCGCTTCCCTCGGCCATTGTTTCCTCTTCAACAGAAGTTGTAGGCTCTGCCGTCAGCTCGGCTTAACCTTGGTCTCCCCAGCCTCCTTGTTGCTCGCTTTGCTTTGTCCTCTCGCTCATTGGTAGCATCGACTCATCCATCTCGAGCTGCCGGCATTCCTCCAAGCCTCTCATTCTTCGCCGAGAATGTCTTTCTGGCTTGGAGTACTTCTTAGTTCACACTTACTTACGGTCATTTTCTCACATTCAATCCTTCTATCGTAATGTTTATCTTATTGAGAACCAATTCGACCGGCTGTTGGAAGTTTGCCACCCAACCCTCGGCGAGCATGATTTGGGCCAGGCCTTTTCTTCTCCCTCCCACTTTCGGTTTATGGATCGCCAGCTCCACCCAGATTCACTCCGAACTCCCATCCAAAATCCTTTCATCACACACAATCTCGGCGGATAGCTCCATCATGTGAACTCTGCTCTCCAGCCGACTTCGCGTAACCACCGGTCATCGGCAACCGCCAAGAACTTCGAATCTCCTCAACAAATTATTTTCAAATCCCGATGGAGTCCTCTGCAGAGGGTAACTCTAGCCATCGAGATCAAAATGACTCCATCCCAATCATCCTCCTTATACGTCAATGGATTAACTCATTCCATTGGGATGTATCAAAAATCTCTAGCAATGTTCTCTTTGGTGAAAGAGAGAAGCATTTCCATCAGCAGTTGTATCGTAACCCATCACGGAGTGTCCCTCATATTAACCCGTAAAGTGCAACACAGGAAGAAATCCTCTTGGCCTTGAAGCTTTCCAATAGTCTCGAGAATTTTCATGGATTCTCTGTCTCTGGTAGTTTCGAAATCAACATACATTTCTACGCTTATTCAACTTGCTTTTTGAATATCTCCTCATTCATCTTGACAAGAGTTTAAATGTTTGTCAGGAGTATATAAAGTGGGTTTGTGAATTTTGGTGGTTTTTTGAGGATGAAGCCATGGTAAATCGTTGGAAAGTTTCGAGAAATTTTCACGAGAGAGGAATTTGAGGTGGAGAGTTTTGTAAAAGTAACTTTCAAACGATGACGAAGGTAAGTTTTTTAAATCAAAAGAGGAGAGAGAGAGGAAATCTTTAAAGAAGATGATACGTGGCAGATTTCGTGAAAGATTTTCTAATGTTGATTAAGTTAAAGTCGGCATTGAGAAATATCAACGGCTTTTAAGCGAGAAAACCGCTTTCGTATTCGGTGCGTGGCATTAATGCTGTCTTAAATTGTCAATAAAGTACCCGTTTATCCCTCACTGGATTATATGGCTAATAGGTTTACTTTATGCGCAGAGGTAATTAGTATACCTGACGTGAAGCCAAAATATACCTTTCCTTTGCATAAAGGTTTCCTCTATTTTCGGACTTTGTTTTGTCAGGACTTGGTCAAAAGTGACCTTATGTATACTTTGAAAAATTCTTCCGAAGTTCCGATTTTGAAAAACATAATTATTTTAATGCCATTATTTTGAATAAACACTTTTCAAAGCAAAACTCATCCGAAATATTTGGAAATAGATGAGCTTGTGAGAATTGTTTTTGCAAATACATTTTTCAAGAAATGGGTGAACAAAAGGGGAGGTTTTTATCCGTAGTTAGAGAAGTTTTAAAGTGATCTAACAATGTTGATTTTACTGTTCTGCAAAACAAACTCAACAAGAGACCATTTAGTAGGCCGAGGTAAGTCGAGATAGGATCTGAGATAGTCAATCTGTTTTCAAAGAAACCAGTGACTTATTGTGATCCTTGTCTCTGATGCATTACACGATGTCGAATAAGTAAAGCCATTTATCAAGTCGAGATAAGGTCAATATGACTAATCCTTGATTCTTGATTCCTAAGCAAGGAGATCAATGATATCAACACCTGCGATTGTCCTTTGACACATATCCAAGTCTCGATAATTCTTTCGTAGACATTTATTAAAGAAAGGAAAGCAAGAAGGAAAACAAATAAAAGATGCAAACAAAAAGCAATTAAATCAATCAGCTAAAGATGCATCAAGTAATCCTAATTCTAAACACGAGCTTCATTTAAAATCTAGAGCTTACTTAATGGTTTTGTAAGAAGATCCGCTTCCTACGAGATTCCATTGGCTATCTTCTCTATCCTAATATCATTCTTTTCTACACTTCGATATCCCTAATGAAGTGATGTCTGCGATGTCTATATGTTTACACCTAGAATGCAAAAGCAGGATTGTATGTCATGGCTATTATGCACTATTACTATCTCATGATAAATAGGAACCAAATGATGTTTGAATATTATAGTCCCTAAGGCTCTTTGACTAATCCAAAGGAGTTGAGAGCAACAACTACCACCGCCATGTATTCGACATTGATTTGTGGAGGTGGCGTGAGATGTCTGTTTCTTAGATAAATTCAAGAAATTAATTTGTTGCCTAAGAATTGATAAGTTCCCGAGAAGTGGATTTCCTATCGGGTCTTACATCCTCGAAATTCGAGTCCAATATCCACGATAGCTTCTAAGTCAAGTCATCATTTAGTACCACAACCCAAATCTTGCAAAGTCCCTTTGAGATATTTAAGGATTTTCTTAGCTTGAGTCTCAGGATGAGTTTTCTTGGGGTTAGATTGAAATTCTTGCACGTACTCCAACCGCAAAGAGCTATGTCTCGGCCTATCTTGCGGTGAGATAGAGAAAGCGGATTCAATCGATCCACTATACTACGGTGGCATCCGATGAGTATCCCTCTTCCTCATCCTAATCCACATAGAAGTTAGTTGCCATGCGGTATATTAACTTCTACTAAGTAGTCATCCCAAATTTCTCTCTATAAGGTCCTTAACGTATTTTGTTTGATTACGTATGAATATACCCTTACTAAATGACCTTAATCTCTTTGAGTCTAGAAAATATGTCAATTCACCCCATCATAGACATTTCCAAAACTTATTTTTCATGAGAACACTGAATTCTTCACCACAAAAGAAGTGGGGATTAGGTGAACACGAAAATAATATCATCCCACATAAATTTGAACCCAATAAGTCATGTTGCCATCTCAACTTCTTTTCTAAACAATGTCCGAGTCTATCTTTACCTTTTCGAGAATCCATTTGAAATCAGAAAATGAGATAAGGTATCATACCAAGCCCCCAGGTGCTTGTTTCAGGTCCATATAGAGGCCTTATTGAGTTTATAGGACCTTGTTATTGATCTTAAACCCAGGAGGCTGCTCCACATGGAGCTTCCCCAAGTAACACACCATGTTAGGAAGGCAAACCACATCCATCTCGAAGACTTTGGAAAGATTTATAAGCGTGCAAATGCCAAAAACAGCCTTATTGGCTTCTAATGCGGCAAATTTGGGCGTAGGTTTCATCATAGTCTATCCCTTAGAGATGCTTGACCGAGTAACCTTAAGCTACCAATTCTTGCTCTTATTACTGCACAATAACGTTGTTCGTTCTAATCGCTTTTATTCTTAAACTTTGCCCCTAATAAGTTTGGTGCCTATAATCTTTCTATGTAAGGCAAGTCTTTCCACTAATTCCCAAATATTTTATCTTTCAAATTGATCTGCTGATTCTTCCCGCATGGTTACAATTTATCCGCTTTGGATCTCGAGTAGAGCCTCCTCAATAGACTTGAAGAACAGAAGTGATACATAACAGTGAGAATGCAGGACTTCTACGAAGGAATCCAACATTGTTCGTTAATACGCTTTTGCACTACTAGATTGGTCCCCAATAATGCAGTCGGTTGGATGATAACTTCTCATCCTCTTGCCTATTTGAGTAGAAGGATCCTCATCTTGAGACTCGGCGAGGCAACTCGCCCCGATCTCTGTCCGAGCAAATGGCGTTCCCTCCTTTATCCTACCTGTGACACTGCCTCACGATCAGTTTGATGTCAGGGTGTCTCCTCGGATGGAGTCTCGAAGAGGAGTTATTTTCCGATTCTTCGGATGGGGATTCTTCATCATCTGAATCTGAATCAAGACTTGTGAGATAGTACCTGCTCTATGTTTAATTTGGTTAAGCATTGAATTTGTATCTAGTATCATTTGTAATACTGATTCAACTTTATCGAAAAAGAATGCATTTCATCAAAGAAACCACATGAGGAGTTTGCTTTTCCACATAAAGAGTTTGTCTTGTTGAAGACTGCGAAAGCTTTGGAAGTGTTTCTGGAATACTTCCCAAGAATATTCCATCGCCGGCCTTTATATAGCATCAAAGGTCCTCAGCTTAGACTTCTCATTGTTATGGATGAAGTATTTACAACCAAAAGCCTCTAAAATATGAGATTGTTGGAACCTTACCACTTCCGGATCTCATAAGCTGCAGAGTCTTACCACTTACTTTTAAGCGGCAGCCACTGCTTACCGGGGTATAGCAGGGCAGTGTTGATGGCCTCGGGCCTTGCAGAAACACTTGTGGGAGTGGTTCCATACTGCATTAACAATGCTTCCACGGCTGCTTCTTTGAGTGTTCTATTCCTTCTTTACAACTACTCCATTTTGTTGTGGTGTTACTCGCTTGCATGAGGTCTCATGAACTATGTCACTCTCATTTAAAAAGTTAGATAAACAAGAATTTAAAAATTCAGTGCCACTTATCACTCCTAATTTTAACAATATTAACACCTTTCTCTATTTTGAATGCATGTCTTTGAGACGGATCGGGGATCTTAATTCACGAGTCTCATTCTTTTTGAAAAGCGAATATTACCCAAGCTCGTATATGAAAAATCATCAGCAACAACAAGAATATATTTCCTTCCACTAAAGGCCGAGGAGGTGAAAGCAGTCCAAAGCAGATCAGGAATGAAGGAGTTGTAAAACTCTTTCTGGATTGAGGATGTGTTAATACTTTTTTAAAAAGAAATGTGTCTGAGGCCAAGTTTGCTCTTTTTCGACATGCATCACATTTCTGGGATCAGATGAGCATAATTTCTCGGGTAGTCCTTTAACAAGATTCTTTCTGGGTAGCTTACTAAGGGTTTTGAAGTTCGAGATGACTAAACCTCTTTGTCTGCCTTGGCAACCGAGGTTATCTCCACCTTTAGGTACAAGGACACGTGATCTTTGGGGCAAGCATTTGTTGAAGTTAGCCACATAGACATTACCATGTGCGAAGCCGATTAGAAGTACCTTGTGCGAGGAGCTTATCTAAGATATCACACTTATCTTTAGAAAATTTTACAAAAGAAAGCTCTTTGTCCACCGAGAGTTGAGAAACGAGATAACAAATTATGCTTTAAAACCTTCTACAAAATACACTCGTATACACAGGACATCCCTTATAATCAAAGGTACCAACTCCCTTAGTTTGTCCACGGTTATTTGTCTCCCAAAAAAAAAGAACTCTAGGGCCATCAATATTTTGAAAGTTTTATAATAGCTTCTTGTTACAAGTCATATCTTATTGAACAACTACTATCTATGTACCAAATTGAAGCTAGAATTTCCTCTTTAATTGATAGTCCTTGTGATTCCCTGTAAAACAAATCGGTATGAGTTACCCTAGTGATCTTGGGTCCTTGAAGGTTAAAAATCACTTTGGGTAACCAAACAAACATCTCATTATTCAATAATAAATCAGATTTGATACTGCTCTACAAACCACATCACATTTAAATGATAGTTTATTGTATCTGCATTTTCAGTGTGACTTTCTTGAACTTAGGAAAAAATGGGATAGCACCTTTACTTCTCCCATCAAAAGAGCTATAATAAGAATTTCTTCTTATCTTAGTTCTTGGAACCTTTTGTTAGTACCTGAGTTGGACTCCTGGCTGAGAATCAATTTGGTTTTGATTGGGAGATGCTTGCACTCATCCGACTTAGTGGTTTCCAAGGACCAATCTTAATTTCTTTTTTGAGGTTTCGAGATGCGCTTCACAAATTCTCCTTGGTTTTTGAACACTTGATTTATTATTCTTATTGATGCGTAAAAGCTGGCACTGGGCTTTGCTTTCCCACGCTTTGGGTTCCACGGGGTAAAGCCTTTACGCACTTAAGATCCTTAGCTTCCCTCGAACAAGCGTACATCGCAAAACACGGCCGGAGGGTTCTCCACGTAGGCACTCCGACGCTCAAGTCGAGTCAGGAAAACACTCAAGAAAGTACGTATAATGTAGCTGAAAGTGAGAGTGATAAAGTGATTCGATACTGTTACTCTCCACTCGTGGGGTGTGTCCTTATATACGTAAGTTAAGAGTAATAACCGTCATTCACGGTTTGAGGCATTATCCCACACGTTACGCCATGATGCTCGTGTGTAAATAACTTATTCCTCAAGAAATTCAGCCATTAGATCTACGAATTCCCCCACAGACCCGGAGGTCGGACCCGAGTCAACGAAGGAATATAGGAGATATTCCTCGACTTCGGGCCTCAATTATCTCAACTACTCGTTCACTTCCGAGCGTTTCTTGATCTTATCGGATAAATAACCGCCATGGGCTTAAGTAAAAACCCTCACGTACTCTTCAAATCTCACTTTGGAGCTCTCGGCTCGCTGCTTAACGAGGTTTGGGCTCTCGCGGCCCACTGCGGTGGGGTTTTGGGCCTCAGCGGCCTGCATTCGAGTGTATGGCTTTCGTGGCCTATGTCGTAGTTGGGCTTGGGCCTCATGGCCCCTCTCCATACGAGGGCACAGGCCTCGTGCGCTCCCCACTGTAGGGAGGTAGGTTTGGGGCTTCATAGCTTTGGTTTCAAGAGCCACGATCTGGGCTCAAGGCCCATCTCTAAGAGTTTTCCTCCCTTTTATCTAGGGTATCTAATAACGTCATTGGGCCCTATTGGGTCGAGGTCGTATTTTGGGCCCTAACGTGCAATTAGGCCCGACATTTTTTCCTCATCAACCACTCCCCTACTGCGAGTGAGCTGATCTTGGAGCTCAGCCCCGGAGTAAGGAAGACTGGCACTATTCCTCCACTGGCGGCTTTGCTCCCAGAGGACATCCTTCCCGGGCTGACTTTAGCTTTGAGATGTCCTCCACTGCGCTTTAGCTTTGGGAGGTCCTCCCTATGACTTTAAGCTTTGGAGGGTCCTCCCTGCTGACTTATTCTGGATACATCCGCTCGCTAAAGTCCTTTTGGATTTTAGCGACCCCTCGGCTCCCTAGGTGGCGGTGTCGGAGTACGCATCTGCTCTTGACTCTTCGCTTGCTTGATGCACGTCCACATTCGGTTCCCCTCTTCTTCAGAAGTCGCCATTACTCTTCGCCTTCTCTCCCTACTAAAT
Organism: Paraleonurus japonicus; assembly: GCA_030762865.1. Taxonomy (NCBI): domain Eukaryota; kingdom Viridiplantae; phylum Streptophyta; class Magnoliopsida; order Lamiales; family Lamiaceae; genus Paraleonurus; species Paraleonurus japonicus. Next base: position 5,966,591 of record CM061052.1, on the reverse strand, counting down.
TCTCGCTTTCTCCGGTCTCGCCATGCGAAGTCCTCCGCGATCATCCTCTCTGCCACTTACTTTCTAATTTTTTTCACCATCCAGTAATTTTTCTCTCGCTTTTTCTCATTTGTTCATACAAACATTTTCATCCATGTCTCTGATCTTGGTTCCTCCCGAACCATTTCCCCACGCCTTTCAAAACTCATCCCGAGTTCTCACCACTCCACCTCATCCCCAACCACTCTAGGGATTCTCCTCTTTGTTTCCCCCTCCTCTCCGGAGGTGGATAGTGGTTCGGTATTTTGGACTCTTTCCTTGGTCCCTAAAAATTTCGGGAAAAAGCTCCTAAAGGACCTCCTCCTCCGTGACTACGCCGCATCGGTGGTATAGCTTATCTCTTCCGGATCGGGAGTGCGACCTAAGCTTGGCAACTCCCGGTTTTAGCTTCTGCAGAAGCCCGGTTCGAGGTGAGGCTCTGCGCCTTCCTCCTAACTCCAAATTCCTACTGCCAAATATCGGACTTCTACCTTGGTGTCCCTCTCAACCAATTTTGGCTTCCAAATGCTATTCGCATGATGATCTCCTTTTACATTCTTTCTCAAGGGGAATGTGGGGGACACCATCTCATATGGAACTTTTCTTCTCTCAAATTATAACTTTAAAACCGTCGGCCCTTTTTACTATGTAAGCGGTAGGGTAAAAGTGGGAAATTCTCTTTCTTGGGTAAAGTCCCAAAATGTCAATAGCGAGTGGGGTAACCACTATGTTTTTCATAACCCCACGATAAACCACAGCCGCTTGAAGCACCAAGATAGCTGGGTGTATAAGAACCGCCTTCTCCTCCAGCTCCTCTCTAACCATATCTCTTCTCCTACTAATCGCTTGGTCAATTCGAATCTTTGCCAATTCCCACGTTCGTGCGCACTGGGCCTTTCTATTTGCCGGACTTTGTCTCCCACCCCCATGCCTCCTTTCTCATTTCTTAAGTTTTGCTCTTGTAAGAAGTCTCCTCTTGAAGCCGGGAGACGGTAAATGTTTTCTCCTTTTTCTCATAAACACACCTTTTGTGAGCTTTTTCTAAATATTCTTGTCTTTATTTTTCCGTTTTCGAGATATGCTTTGTGGTTGCTCGAAGGTCTTGGAGGACCCAGAAGGCTCTTCGGGTGCACCTCCCCCTCCCATCCGCTCCTACTTAGGCGATGTTCCCGGATGCTAGCTCGCTGCTCTCTCTGCCCGCCGGATCAAGCTGGGCTCCAAGAAGTTGAACTGAGGCTCCTCGCCATGAAGGAGTCTAAGACCCCATGATGGCAAAGCTACTACCCGGTCGGTGGCTGCACTCCGCTTCGAAGGATACTCTTTAGGCGCAAGTACCCTCCCCTGCGGCGCAGCCTCCAGGCCACCTCTCTTTGCCCCATCGATGTTGACTCTTACTTCCTGGGTGCTTCCGCCCCGGCCGAGAGTTTTTAGTGAGCCCAGTGATTCCGCTTTGAAAGATTATGAGAAGCTTACCGACCTCCCTCTAGACTACCGGCGGCAGCGTCGGGCCGCGGGGACATTTTGCTCGGGTACCCACTAATCCACTCTTTGATCGAAGATTATATTTCGACTCTTTAATGCCCACTTGCCGACACAATTACTGCGCACTCATTTCGCAGCTGGGCATCACTGTTATCAGGCAGCTTCTATGGAGCCCTTCTAACGCTTCTCCCTTCAATCCCAACTCAAAGAATTGGAGGACGACCTCCTTGCGAGAGAAGAAGAAGGTCTCAAGCACTTACTCATCCTTCGCCTTAAGAAGGTTGAGGCCGAGCCTGACAAAAGCCGAGGGGAGCAAAGCACGAGAGGCACGGAAAAAAAGAAACTAATGACTCTGGCGGTCCACCATGCTTCGCAAGCAGTCCCGGAGTGCATCGTGAGTGCTCTGGTAGAGGGCCAAGTTATGTCCTGGAAACTCTTTTCCACTCCGAGCTGGCCGGCAATTTCTCCACTCTCTTTTTGGCCAAACTCTAAGGAAGGATTATCTCAATCATCCCCTGCTTTTCTTGGGGATATGAGTCACTGTATATTAGGTTTTTTATGACTATGGGCTTTTAACGCAGTAGCCAAAGAAGCAGCCAGGCGGATCTGGCTTCTCGGGGAGTTCGACAAGAATGAGCCCTCTCATGGCCATGCCTACCCTGCCTCCTTTCAAAGGTGATTCATCCCGGTCGATAGAGGAGAATCGGTGGTCCCCATCTGCTGGAAAGCTGGTTAGGTCAAGGCTAGTGCAGGAGGCTAAGGGTAATTTCACGGGTGAGTGCTGCGCTCCCATTGAATCCACCCCCATGCCCCCTCATTTGCTCCTCTCTCCGTGAGAAGAGGCATGCTTAGCTCGGGCGCTAGAGAAGAGACGCGGAGATGGCTCGCATTGCCAGCTGATACAATACTAAGAACCACCTCCAATCCTCGGTTAATCCTTGAAACAATTTAAATATTTAGAAGTAGTAATGAATTCTCTTCTCTCTCTCTTCTTATCTTACGCCGGTTTGGCACCCAGACTTCTGCTCTCCCCTTCGATTTGGGAGTTTACTTTATGTTTTTGCACTCTGTTGCCCCCTCGTCGGGGGCCTTTTTGTTTTTGAATGAATGGGATCCTTCCTTGCCGGGAGTTAAATTTTTCGTTTTTATCTCACAGATCTTTACTGGCCGGGAATCGCTTTTAAATGTCTGGTGTTTATACTTCCCTCGTTGGGAGCTTATCTACCGCATGTATAGTTGGTGTTCTCCCTTGCGAGGAGTTGCACGCTTTCAAATCGCTGTTTTGTAGCTTCTAAGCCGTTAGTTTGTACATGGTTTAGTCACTTTAGGAGCATAAGCGGCCCAATGCTTACCCGTAAATGTATCCTTTCTCTTACATGCGGAACTTCTATCTATTTGAAAACCCCCTTTCTCCCCTCTGGGGTTTTTTTCATAGATCTAAGGTTTAGTTAGACTGCGTACGCGCTAACTTTCCTAATCCTCCACAGGTATGGGTTCGGCCGAACTTTGCATGCTTGACCATTAACACTTTCGGGAAACTTTTCACAGCCTTCTCGATCCTCTATCACCCTTCTTAGGTGCTTGATCTATCTAAAGCCCTTCCTGTGAGGCTTCTGTCGTTTATGTCTCGGATTTCTCACTTATCCAACTGGGCTCTTGCTAAAGAGTCGAGTTGGCTCTGTGGAGGCTTCGCTTTCGATTCCTGTTTTGTCAAACATTTTTGGGGTTCGAGGCTGATTGAATCCCCTGCTGCATGTTAAACGCTTTAGCTTGCGGCTGCAGGGCCAAAGGTCCATTTCCACTTTCTGTCACTCCTTACGAGGGAGCAAAAGTAAGCTTTACGTGCTTCCCTGGACTTAACATTCCTTTGGGACCACTTTGGGGTTTTGGAAGTCTGATCAAACTCTTTCTAAAGTGCTTAAGCTTTTCTCTTCTACAGTAAACTCTTCCTTAGGTTTTATATTGATGTTTGAAACTATTTCTTTTTTTTAGTTTCTTATCTTAGGCTTCACCAGAGCTTAGCTCGGGTTAAAACCCTAGCCAAATATGCCCTTAGTTTCTGCGCTCGTAATTCCCTTCTTGGGACTAACCTCGTCAAGCGACACTCGGCAAGTCCAACTCAAGTGCTAGCTTTAAGTCTTTCATAGATTTATGTTTAATAGTCCCTCTCACAGACACAAGTTTAGCTTAAACTTTATAGGTTTAACTTAACGAGTTTCTCTGGCCGTTTCGGCAGCTTCCACACCCCAAGACCTTTCTTAGGTGCGAGTTTAAGCCGAGAGCCCTTAGCTTGTGGGCTCTGGTCAAGTGCACAGAAGCCCCATCTACTTCGGTCTTACCACTTAGTCGGTTAAATCTCTTATCGTAGGTTTAACCGGGCTCTTTAAAGCCATCTTTCGGTTTTAATCTATTACACCCTTTCTCAAGTCTAGATAGGCTTCAACCCCTCTCTGCAAGGGTTTAACTTTAGCTGTTTAAGCTTATCTTTTAGCTTCATTCTCATAAAATATGTTTCCACTCTCTGGGTTTAGGTAGAGTTAAACTCCTTTACGCGGGTTTAACTTTAGTGTTTGAAGCTATCTTTTAGCTTCCTATTCCGATCAACCCCTCTGCGGGTTTGGGTAGGTTAAACCCTCTCTGCGGAGTTTAACTTTAGTGTTTAGCTATCTCCTAGCCTTCCATTCTGCATAACTTTCCTTTACGGGTTTAAAGTAGGTTAAACCCTCTTCCTGCGGGTTTAACTTTAGTGTTTGAAGCTATCTTTTAGCTTCATTCACGATAACCCCTCTCTGGGTTTAGGTAGGTTAAACCCTCTCTGCGGAGTTTAACTTTAGTGTTTCGAAGCTATCTCCTAGCTTCATTCTCAGTAACCTCTTTCTGGGTTTAAGTAAGGTTAAACCCTCTCTGCGGGTTTAACTTTAGCTGTTTGAAGCTATCTTTTAGTTTCATTCTCGATAACCCCTCTCTGGGTTTAGGTAGGTTAAAACCCTTTACTGCTTGGGTTTTAATCTCTTAGTGTTTCGAAAGCTATCTTTTAGCTTCATCTGAACCTTTCCTCTCTCGGGTTTAGGTAGGTTAAACCCTCTGCTGCGAGGTTTAACTTTAGTGTTTCAAAGCTATCTCACTAGCTTCATTCTCATAACCCACTTCTACTGGGCTTAAGTAGGATTAAACCCCTCTCTGCCGGGTTTAACTTTAGTGTTTCGAAGCTATCTTTTAGCTTCATTCTCGATAACCCACCTCTCTCGAAGTTTAGGTAGGTTAAACCCCTCTCCGCAGGTTTAATCTTTGGTGTTTCAAAGCTATCTCCCCTAGCCTTCATTCTACATAACCTCTCCCTGCAGGTTTAAGTAGGTTAAACCCTCTCTGCGAGTGTTTAACTTTAGTGCTTGAAGCTATCTCTTAGCTTCTTTCTCGTAACTTTCCCTCTCTGGGTTTAGGTGGGTTAAACCCTCTCTGCGGAGTTTAACTTTAGTGTTTCGAAGCTATCTCTTTAAATTTTCTTTCTCGTCAACTCCTCTCTCTGCAGGTTTAGGTGGGTTAAACCCTCTGCAGAGGTTTAACTTTAGTGTTTCAAGCTATCTTTTAGCTTCATTCTAATAACCCCTCTCTGGAAAGTTTAGGTGGGTTAAACCTCTCTGCTGCAGGTTTAACTTTAGTGTTTTTGAAGCTATCTCTTAGCTTCGAACTTTCTCATGTCAATGCGAATTCATTTCGTGAATGCACAAATTGTATTTCTCATTGAATGCTTGTCGTGCATTTTATTTGTTGTTTCCAACTTTCATGAGTTATTAATTCTCACGTAATCAATGCGTGTGTTGTGATGCAATTGTATCGAATACGCATGTATTTATATTATTTCAATCGTACTTCAACGAAAGAATGAACTCATAAACTTCCATAGATAATGAAAAATCGCTTTCAGTTTAATTGATAAACAAATTTCGGGCCCCATTGACCATAATCGATCAATGCAAGTTAAGAATTAACTTGGCCGGCCTCTTTAAAAAACCTCCCCTACGGTAAAACTCCGAGTGGGAAACCCGCGAGGAGGGGAAAAAAGAGTACCGGTGGAGCAAAAATTATAATATATTCAGAACATAAATAAAACAAGCTCTAACATAAAAAAAGAATCCACCTACTTGCAATGGCAGGCGGAGTACTTTTCTTCGGAGTATAAAACCTCTTCAAATAGCGAGACATTCCGAGTGTCTACGCTTGGTACTTATTTCCTTCCATCTTGTAGCCTCGTAAGCTCCTCCTCGAAGGACCTACAGCGTGGTCACCTTGTCACGGCCCCACTCCGCACTTGGGATCGAGCTTTCCGATGTTTTTCGGCAACGCGTCGACTTGCCTCAAGGCAACTAGATCTCTCTTCTTCAAATCTCCGACTTACGACTTTACGGTCATAAGCGGCCTTTATGCGGCTTTTATACTTCTCATTTTTTAGGTGAGCGATCTCACGCTCCTCCTCTAGCATGTCTAGGTTCTCTCTCATTAGTTCTTCATTTCTACCTTCCCGGAAGTGGGCTAAACGACGTGTCTCCATCCCCACCTCTCACAGGTATAAGCTGATGCCGCCATTACACTAAGTGGAAGGGGGACTCCTCCGTTGGCTCCACAGGGTGAGTCCCGATAAGCCCACAAAAGCGGACTCCGGCTCATCGACCCACCTCACTCCAGGCTTTGTCCGATCGGGCACGTATCCTGCTTCACAATAGTTACTGCTTGGTGACTCTCCAAAGCTTAACCGTTGGCACGGGGGTGCGCCACCCGATGTGTAATCCTGCTGGACAATCTTCGGGTTATCACACCATTCCCTGTGCCATGTTTCCCATAAATCGGGTTCCATTATCCGGATACCGAGGATTCTAGGTATACCGAAACCTACAACAAATATATCTCCATAAAAACTTGAGTTATGTTACCTTCTTCTATCCTCGCTAGAGGTACAAACTCTTCGACTTGACCACTTATGTGCAGAGTAGTCTACCGCCACCAATGAGAAACTTCACGTCTGATTACTTGCAATTGGGAATGGGCCCACTAGGTCCATCCCCCACTTCACAAACCCCTTTGAGGACATGGAGAGTGCATGGTACCCGTCTGCCTCTGGAGGGAGGTGGATGAGGCGCGCCATGCTTCCTGGCATTTCTCGCACTTCTTCACCGGCTCTTGGCGTCTGGGTCATGGTAGGCCGTGGCGGTATCCAGCCCTCAAGGTTTTTCCCGGACTATCGCCCAGAGCTCCTGCATGAAATTATTTTAGTCGGCACAACAACCCTCGTGTAGTATCCTTAATTACGTACCTCCTTCTTGAGGGGATAAACATCTCAAGTAAGTGAATTTGCGTGTAGGACTCACGCAGGTACATCTTGTCTCCGATCATCGTGTATCTACTTCTCCAAGTCCCCGAGCTTTCCTTTTATCTGGGCAAACTTTCTCTCACGGGTTACTGCAACACTTGATATATGCTTTGGTTCTCCAATCATGCTTGACCTCCGGGATGACCCTACCGAGGGATTTCCTTGTTGATTAAACCTGCAAATCACCAAGGTGATCTTCCCCCTCAGTAATGTTCTTTGAACTCGCCGGCTCTTTTGAAAGGCTATCCGCTCTCGAGTTTTTCCTCTCGAGAGTATACTCGGACACTCAAGAGTCTTGACCGGTCACTTCCCTGCACGGCTCATTTACCGGGCTGAAGGTAAGGCTACCATCTTCTCTCATCTTTGGCCATTGTACCCCACCGTAACTTTCTTTGGGTTACAAGTTGGGAATACGAGAAACATGACCACTCCGACCTGCTCCCCAGGTGTTCCAAGGCCATCTCCATTCCTCGAATCGGGGCCTCGTACTCTGGGCTCCAGTTGTTGGAGGTGATGAATTCAAACCTGTCACTGCCTCACTGCGTTTCTGGCCCTGCTGGATCAATGATCACGATCCCAGCTCCACAACCACTGCATGCATACCTGTAGCCGTCAACATATACCTTCCATTCTCCTTCCCTCCAGCGCACGGTGCATACCCTCACGGATGAAGTCAGAGAGGGCTTGTGCTTTTATGGTCCTCCGTGGCTCGAAATCCACATCGTAATATTCTCCCGTGTCGGCGGCCCACTTGACCCCGTCCTCCACTGAAAGATCAGCTCTCCCTATCACCTATTTCTGTAAAGGTAGTTAGTCGAACAATGACCTTATGTGACAAAAATAAGGCCGGGTGAACCTCCGTGTAGTTACCATTATAGTCGAGTGCTTTCTGCTATACTCCGGGAGTATTCTCACTTCTACTTCCCACGTATGAAGCCTTCGCTAATGTAATAAATGAGGGTTTTCGGTTGACCCCTCCTCCCTCACCAAAGCGCGGAGTCGAGGTGAGACCCCACCTACGAGAGAGGTAGAGGTAAAGTGTCTCCCTTTGGTATAGGCTTCGTTAATGGCCATAGGTAATCAAAGCCGGGCCGGGTAACATTTAAGCTCTTCGAGCGCTTTCTTTGGCATTGCTCAGATTCCACTCGAATCTTAGATCCCTTCTCAAGATTTTAAAGAAGTGGATGGCTCCTCTTCTGCCGAATCGGCTATGAATGCGCTTAATGCCGTAATTTCTCCCATTCGGTCTCTGCGGCTCCTTGATATTGGTGGGGGGCTGCATATCAAGCACACATTTCACCTTAGCGGGGTTAACCTCGATTCCCCATTCAGGTCACCATATATCCGAGGAACTTCCCGAATCTCACTCCCAAAGAACACTTTCTGTGGATTCACCTTCTTCATGCCATTCCTCCACGAGCACCGAGAAAGCTTCCTCCAGTGCGCCACATGTTTTCCGGCTTTCTACGCTTTCTCACAAGCAGTTATCATCAACGTAGACTTCCACGTTCACTCCCTATTTGGTCTCGGAACATTTTATCCACTCATTCTCTCGATAGGTAAATTTCTCCTGCATTCTCTCCAACCCCAAGAGGGCATTCTAATACTAATGAAGGTTCCACTAGCAATAATGAAACTAACCTTTGGGATATTTCCTTGCGGAAGGAAAATTTGGCCATCCTGATGGTAGCCTTGATAAAGCGTCCATCATACTTAGCTGAGCTTAAATCCCGATATAGAGTCGACCATCACACGGTCAATCCCTAGGCAAGGGATAATGATCATAGGACAAGCATTGTTCGGGTCTCGGAAATCTATGCACATTCTCCATTTCCCCCTTGGTTTCGCGCCACCAACATAGCATTGGATAGCCGAGGTGCCAGGAATCGTATTCGCTGACATGTCTGCCTCCCGGCGACTTTTCTACTTCCACCTTCGTAATGACATCTTTTCTCGGTCCAAAGACCCTTAATTTCCCATTTTATTGGTTTAGCTTTTTTAGGATCCCACGTTCGGGTGATGCATCAAGCCACCTCCTCGGGGATACTCCGTCATTTCATTTTAGGAAGAAAGCAAAAACGTCCGCATTTAACTTCGTAGAGATGCTATCGAGTCCACGCCCTACTCCAACTGCGGCTCCCGAGTGAGCTCCAATCTTCGTTGTGTATCCTTTCTTTTAGGGATACAACTCCACCATCATCAACTTGCTTCGTCGGCTTCCATCTTTGGAGGATCGATTTCTTCTCGTGAAATCTTGCTGCGACCTCTTGGATTCTGCGTCCCACCTCTTTGTCTCTTTTCGGGCTGCGATGTAGCTCTTTACTCATTTATCTTTCTTTTGCCTTCCACGTAGGCATTTTACTTCGATTGCGGTGATTCTCCACTTACTTCACCCACCTCATCATTCATTTGGAAACTTGAAGTTTCATGCTTGATAAGTTGATATAACCACCGAAATAATTTCAACAATGGTCTACCATTTTAAAATCATGTTATAAGGATGAGGGTACATCCACAATCAAAAAATTTGCCATAACTACCCTCCTGAGCCGAATGAACATGAGCTTCACCTCCAGTCCCCACCTAGAGGGTTACACGGCCCGAGAGGGTGTACTTTGCTTCCTCCCGATGAATCCGTACAACGCCGTATCCACTTTGGTTGCATTTCTATATTCAAATTCATCTTCTTGAAACATTCCGGGGAAGAATGACGTATACGCAGCTCTCCTTCGTATCTACGAAGATCCGTGCTACTCTGGTATATCCCCACCACATCTGTTGTGATGACCGGTGTATCACTTTGTGGTCCTCCTTCCTTAAGCTTCCATCCCTCCTGGAGGCCGAAAATGAATCCGAGGTGTGGCTGATGGGCTGTCTTTCGTGATCCACTTATCTCCTGGACATTTTCTCCTACCTACTCTCCTGAGGGGTCCTCTCTCCGAAGCTTTTCTAGCGCGGAAGGAGTCTCCCTCATTGCTTGGACCTCCGACTATCATCCTGGATAAGTCCACTCTCTTTTGGGAGGGTCTACTCCTCACTGCCTCCCTTCGACCATCCTTCCTTTTTCCTCGGCTTTACTCGTAAAGAACTTCTTTTCTTTTTTGACCTCACGGAGCTAACTCGATCTCACGCAAACAAACTCTTGTAAGATGTCCTTGGATCATCTTCTCTCAATCTCATCACGTAAGTGAAAAACAATTGTTAGTGTCATGTTCAGTATTCATTGTGGAAAAAAAAGAATGACAAAACTTATACGACTTAGGCTTTTTTGAAGGCCCACGCGGATCAGTGTCCATGGAAACTTCATTTAGGATGGTGAGATGCCACTTCCATTAGCTCTGGGCGCAAACTTCGAGGGTATACTTGTCGAACTGGAGGCGGAGTCCGGTTACTGCCGGCTTTCTCGAGGTTACTGCTTTGTTGAGCTTTTCTTTGATGA